>JAWNKV010000298.1:0-267533 GCA_035041805.1 Amiota mariae
TTAGATACAACGATAAGGGAAATGGAATATAGTACGTTCTTTCTACTAAGTCTTGGGTTTTCTTTGCTGAAAAATGCACTTGCTTGTGTGCCACTTGAATAATCTCATTTTCCATCTGTCATGGTACTACAATCAACTTACGATTAGTGTCCTTAAACAATATTTCATCCTTTGCCAAAATCATTCTTACTGCCTTTGTCCATTCATCTGACAACAGTGCATCTTTTAAACGATGTACTTATTTTTCTGTCAACATGACTTAATGCATCAACATATCTCATTTTCGATCCAGTGCTATGGTCAATCTTATAGTCAAAGTCCTAAAAGTACATTGCCCACCTTGCTACTTTCAAAGGAATATCTTTCTTTTTCATGATCATTGTGAAAGCATAACAGTCAGTTATGATAATGAACCTCAGTCCAAAAACATAAATTCGCCACTTCTTTAACGCACCTATAATCGCCAATACTTCAAGCTCATACCAATGAATATTCTGAACTGGGTGGAATAAACCATCTTCTGAGTCTTTCTGTAGTAACTCTGCCCCAAATCTGTACTTTGCTTCTGTGTGTATCTCGGTCTGCAAGTTAGGGTTATAAGTTCTTAAAACTGATTCACTCGTCAATGCTGATTTCAATTAACCAAATGCCACGCCACAAATAGAATTTCTTAAAACTCACACCTAACTTTTATCATAACCTCAACGTGGCTGACATTGGCTTGGCCATCACCGCATATCCTTCAATAAACTTATGCAAATATGATGTCAACCCTAAAAATCTTTGTATCGCCTTCTTGTCTCTTGGTATGGTGAAATTCTTAATAGCCCGAACCTTTTCTTCACTTGGTTTCAATGACATATCTTAAAAACTATTACTTTTTCTTAAAGCTACTGACACTTGCTTAAGTTTAATCTTAAACCATTCTGTGCCGCAACCTTTAATACTCGGAGTACATCGTCCATATACACGACTGCATCGTTATTAGTAATTATCTTCCTCAAAACTGCCACTGTGAATCGAGTAAATTCTGCTGGCGGACTGGAGATGCTAAATGGTACATACTAGACATGTGTCTGATTATAATCAAAACGGCTTTTCAATTATATACTCGACAATATGTACTTAATTTTCCATACAAATTTGCAGTGAATTTCAGTAGTATATTTAGTATTTTTGTCCATGGAAAGTATTGTGTGCACACTATATGTACAAGGTGTATAATCGTTGTTGTTGTCGCTCTAAAATTTACGCAGTCTACTGGTGGCGTGGTGAAGTGAGCGGTCGCATAACACAAAAATATTTCGAAAGATAAAGATATTTGTAATATTTGTCGCTCTACACACAATTGAATTACACACTCTGTGAAAATTTCAACTCTCTACCTATTACGGTTCATGATATAGAGCATGAGTCGGACGGACGGACGGATGGACGGACAGCGTAAGCTTAGTAATAGGGTCCCGTAAGCACCCTATGGGTACGGAATCCTAAAAATTAAAATAATAAATAAGAATGATATGAAATACCAGCTTCTGACCCGATGGGGGAAATTTATTATCACAGCCATGTGTGGTCAGAGACATATAAACTAATAGACTACAATAATGCAGACGGTATAGATGACCCAAATCTGCGACATCCAGTTCATCCAGCCTGCAGTGTGATCAGGAGTCCCATAGGCAGCGAAGGACGAGGGTATTAACCGGTGAGAGCGATATCTCAATGGAAATGTGCTGCATTGGGCCTCCAGAATGCCATTCCAAACCATCAATTCGGTTTTAGAGAACACCATGGGACCCCGGAGCAAGTTCACCGGGTCGTGCACCACATTTTATCTGCACTTGAGGGTAAGCAATATTGCGTCGGCGCTTTTCTGGACATTGAACAAGCGTTCGATAGTGTCTAGCTTCAAGAACTGTTACACAAATTAAAGGACAGCCTACCATCTGTTCTTTTTAAAGTTGTAGAATCTTTTTTGTCTAACAGAACTTTTTATGTTAAGTACAGAGATGCAAGATTTTCAATCCGACCTGTTCAGGCTGGTGTTCCTCAAGGTAGCGTATTAGCTCCGGTGTTATTTACCATTTATACGGCAGATATACCTCAACCGACTTCCAATTCCATGATATTAGCCACATACGCGGATGACACTGCGGTTCTCTGTTCTGACAAATCGCCAACAGTAGCTGCCTCTAACCTACATTCATATGTGAATGGATTGGAAGCTTGGTTTACAAGGTGGAATATCAAGGTGAACTCAGGTAAATCACAACTGTGTTTGTTTAACCTCAGGAGAGGTGACATACCTCCTGTTACGTTTGGTGGCCTGGCGTTTCCAAAGTCCACAGCTGTGAAATACTTGGGTTTTCACCTTGATAAACGCCTAACATGGAAATATCATATTACCACCATTGCTCGATTCTGTTCCCATAAAATGAAAAGGTTGAACTGGCTTCTCTGCAAAAGAAGCAAACTTAGCTTAGAAAACAAGCTTTTAATTTACAAGCAGATAGTTGCTCCTTCGTGGAAATATGGTATCCAGCTATGGGGTACATCACGCCCATCAAATCGTAGGAAAATACAGGTCCTTCAAAATAAGGCCCTCAGGACAATCACTGATGCCCCATGGTTCGTCAGGAATACGACACTTCACAACGATCTCAGCATACCTACAGTTTTACAGGAAATAAACTTTCATAGTAGCCGATACAATGACAGACTTGTCTCCCACCCAAATCCTCTCGCAGAGTCACTAACCAGGACGGTGATTCAAAGGCGGCTAAAAAAGCCAACTCCCAATTAAATAAAATTTACCCTTTCCTAAACTGATTTCAAATCAATCCCTGTAACTGTTTATAGTCCTAACAACAATATTCTATAACTTTAAGTGGTTTAATGTTCCTAATAAATAATATAAAAAAAAAAATAAAAATTAGTCTGTTAGAATAAGCAAAACTTAATTGTTATAATATGTACTAATATCTATTATATATGAGGTATGAATTTCCGCGGGTTACGTATATTCGATTTTAGATTTTCTTGTGGCGTTATGTTGGTACTATTGTCCTTCACTTATGCCGATAAGGTTGGTCATTTTGAACGTTTAGTTAATTTTCGCTCGTCTTCGATTTCAAATGACACATTTTTCGAAGCTGATATGCTGCGTCCTATTCTACATTATACGTACAATAAGTTAGATCCAATCAGCGAACCAAACACGCTCGAAGTAGCAAGGAAGATTTTACTGATCATTTAAATGAATTAAACGCATCTTCAAGGCAAAAGCCAACTGATCAGCACAACTGTTTTCATTTCAGCAAGTTCGGCAAACAAAAGAATTCGAAAATAGATTTCTGGATTATCTGAGAAATAAAATAAATAGAATGCATAGAGTTTCAAAGTAACATGGAACTTAAAGAAAATGTCAACACTTTGTTGAAGTTTTATAAACTACACCTATCCAGAGATAAATATCCTACACTGCACAGTTATGCACTAAACATGGCATCGTTGTTTTCGGAAGCCGGTACTTATGCGATCATATTTTTTTATGATTGAAGCACACCAAGTCGAAGATTTAATCAAGCATCTTGGATGAACGCCTGATCGTCAATAGAACCAGATATCGACGCATTAGTATCCGAACAGCAGTCACATATTAATTATATGTAGAAAATAATGTATTATAATCCAGAGTGCAGAAGACCTTTTTCTTGTTGATGGTCTGTTTTATCTCATCACCACCTTTTATTAGGCGAAAGATTTTATTGACACTGGCGAATGGTTTTTGTTTTATTTGCTTGAACTTTATGGCACTGGCGAAAGCTTTTTTATCACTATAATTTTTTTTCCTTTCCACCAGCGGCCCAACTCGCAGCGGATTCTTCCAATGAGGCCCAGGGAACCAAAAAAGCTGGACAGCCATGATAGATACTCAACTGTCTCGTTCACACATTTTGACTTGGCTCGAGTTTTAAATTTTAAAGCATGGCAATAGTATCTCATGAGCGGTTTATTCCAGACAAGTCTATACCATTTGATTTGTAATTAAATTATCTTTATTTTGACATATATTTAGTTTGGAAACAGATCGGTGCATTCAAATACAACTTTTCCGTATTCCAAATGTTTCAAACATTCAAACTGAATACCTATCGTTTGTTAAACAAACGGGTGAAAAATAGTATTGAAATTGAATCTAACTTTCTTAAATTTAATGATAGCCATGAACATATTTCAATAGGCAAGTTATATGGGATTTATTCGAATATATATTTGAGTTCATACAAAATACGTTCCATCCGGTAAACAGATGAGTGAAGGTTGATGTAAGGCCGGCTCTTAATAATATGTTTTCTACAACAAAATTGCTTAAATATTTATAAAGTTATCTTCGCTCAAATAATTATTCTAAAAATTACAAATTAAAAAGACACTTTTGACAAGGCGACTTGATTAATTTAAAATTGCGTTTCCAAACTTTATATGCAAAAGTTTTCGGATGAATTTTAAAAACTAAGTTTGCGAAAACATGTCCATAATCGAACCCAATGCTGTATGAATCTTTTGCTGCGTTCACTTCCTCTTATTTTAAAAACATTTTCAATTTATATTTACATGTAAACACTTGAAGAACTTAAATTGTAAGATTAAATTTTATTTTCCAAAAAATGCAATGAAAACTATAATTAATAGATAAAAATGATTGTTGTAAACTGTACATAGCACTATTCAGAGTTTTCAATATTACTTTCCTTTTTGTTGAAAGTTAATTTTATTGTTTTTATTTGAAGAAACTTGTCACTTCTGTTAAGTAGTAAGGAAGGACTCCAACCCAAATATATTACCCACATTCTTGTCCTTGTATGTCACTTGCATGTTTTTTGCTACTCTCTGCGACGAATTTATTTTGGCTGCCATTTTATAAAGGAGCTGAAGATGTCGCACAGACTGATCTCGATAATTTAGTGGTGACGTTAAAAGCAATGTCGCTGTTTGTTTTGGATGTGTGATGTTTTCAACCATTAATGTTACATTATCACTTTGTGATTTTGGTGAAAAATTATCAGTCTTTCGCTCTTTTGATTTCAAATATTCTACTTGATTGAGAACATTTTTTTGATATCCTTCTAGAGACCCCTCTAATAATTCCGACTCATTTGCTTGTCGTTTGCTGAAAGTTTGGTCACCATATTCTTGCGTAATTGAGCGTGTTTCTTTTTGTGGGCCAAGTTCCAGTATAACTTGAAAGTCAGCGTGTTCACCCAGGCGAAAACCTAGTCCTAAGCGTGAATCAGTACCTAAAAAATACACAAAAAATTATTTCTAAAAATTATATATTTTATATCATTATTTGTTTTACCCTTTTTGATTGGTGGAACATTAGAATAAACTAATGAGAGTAGCGATGGTACTTCCTGAGGCACAACAAATGATATGCTTCGTTCAACTAATATATTTCATATTACAATTAAATAAAAAAATTAATATAGGCGTTATAGGATGCAAGTAATTGTAATATATAATATAAAATACATAATGAATATTTCAGATAGAAACTATACTCTCATAAATATGCAAATCAATCTTCTTACCGAATACTTCCTAAATATTCCAAAACCCATTCTATATTGGTGTCACAAATATGGCTTATACGTTGTGTGGAGTATGTTACTTTGACAGTAAAATATGCGAAATGTTATTATTAAAATGTTGGTTGGCCCCCAAAATAAGGTTCCCTCATACCATTAGGAGCTTCTCTAGTGTTTTTAATTAGTAATCACAGAATGATGGCATCATATGTTCACTTTTTTAGTTGCCTTAGTTCGACACAATTGACCCATCTTGACTTATGATTGCATCCTATGGATATGGCTTTCTGGCGCTTTATTAACTTTATTTTATTATACCTTTCATTTTGCTATGATGTTATTACCTCATAGATCGTACTTCCAAAAGCAACTTTATAAAAAGTGTTTCAAATAAATCTCTTTATGAGGCAGCACAAGTGCATTATTTTTAATTTTTTTTTCTACTTTCTATCCCACGCCATTTCCCCCCCCCCCACCCAAAGCCCGCGCGAGCTGGGGTCCATTAAAAACCGAACAAGACTGGGTATCGACCAAAAGTCACTTCGGTACTGAACTACTGGAGTTAGGAGACATGCAATACAAATCAATTGACTACAATAAGGCTAACATCATCAGCCATTTATACTAATCATCATGCACTACGAGGGCTAATACTTAAGTTTTGAGACAGACAAATAATAACAAATATGTATCATCGAAAATGACTTTATTGTTTTTCAAAATATTCTCCATGAAGATCAATACACTTTTGCATGCGATTGAACCAATTTTCGAAGCACTTTTTCCCACTCGGAATGAGGTATCTCCACCATTTGTTTGCCAGAAGTTCACGATCTTATAGACGTATTTTGAAGCACCGCGATTGAATTTTTTCAACATTTCTTTGCACCAATCGACACGAGCCTTTATTTGTGCAATTGTCAAATTATGCGGTATCCAACGCGAACAAATCTTTTTGACGGTAAAATGTTCATGCAATATTGAATGTATGCAAGTGGAACTAATGCCCAAACATGTCTCTATCTCACGATATGTCACATGACGGTCTTGCAATATCAGTTCACGCACAGCAACAATGTTTTGTGGCACAACAACCGAATTTGGACGACCTTCACGAAATAAAGTGTGCGAAATTAAGTTAAACAGTTAATAGAATGTTATGTGTTAAGGAGAGTTAATAGATTAGATTTCAGCTGATCGGAAGAAATAGAATTAGATACAAGGTCATAGTATAGATTGAATGATTGACATAAAACACGAAAAGGATCATGCTGCAAATAAGTAGTCTTACATGTACCAACAAGTATAGGAGAATAATTCCTTGTAACCCGAGAAGGAACATTAAAATTTATACTACCAAGCAAGGATGGGGAAAAGATGCTGCTTACAATTAGAATGTGCAAGAATGTGACACCAAGAGTCGTTCTACGACTGGATAATTTCGGGAGGCGTATTAGTTTAAGACGGCTTTGGTAAGATGGAAGGTTTAGGGATCCCAGTGTAAGTGACGCAGTGCAAAAAGTAAGAATTGCTTTTGAACAGACTCTATACACTATAAAAATCACTATACTTCTTAAACTGTGGATCCCATACACATGATGCGAATTCAAGAATTGGCATAACCAAAGAAGTGAACAATAATTTAGTGGTGTAAGGATCATTAAACTCTTTACACCAACGTTTAATGTATCCTAATACATCTCTAGCTTTACAGATGATACTAGAGATATGCGACCCAAAATGCAGCTTTGGATCCATCAACACACCCAGATCACTGAATTGTTTGACACGGTCTAGAGTGTGATGATTAATGTGGTAACTTTTTACAATTAAATTTTTACGGTAAAAGGAAATAAATGTAAAATTATCACAATTAAGCGAAAGATAATTTTTGGTTCACCACTGAGATAAGGTATCAAGATCTTCTTGAAGATATATTTGTTGTACCGGAGATTAAATAGATAAGCATAATTTAACATCACCAGCGTACATTAAGACGTTAGAATGCTTTTTGGTAGATGGCAAATCGGTTATAAAAATATTGAATAATAAGTTGGTTGTAGTTGAACGCTTCTTGGTGAAACCGTGCTGTGAAGTACTTAATAAAGGAAGAACGAAATACTGCACCAGATCGGTGATTAGCGCAGAGTTTAGCTATTCCTCGGTATTTTGATATATTAGCTTTACTGCCTTTTTTGTGGAGTGGGATTATATAGGGCTGCTTCCAAATATTAGGTAATACAGAGGTATTCAGAGATAAGTCAAACAATTTTCAGATTGGTCTATGCAAAGCATCAGCACATCGCTTTAGAATACAACTAGGTACATCATCTGGACTTGGTAAAAACGTTAAATTAAAAAATTTTCAAATTTTGTAATAATGTATCACAATCAATAAGTGGCATATTAAATTGATTAAATTGAATAGACAACTTCATAATAAATTTTATCCGCAACCATATCTACAAATGCATGAAAATAAATAATGGCGCCGTACTACACAAACTTTCAACATTTAAAATCAGCGTTCTTGTTTCTAGACACAAAAATGCTAAACCAAAACCAATTTGGTCGTATTGTATATGTATAGGCGTGCTTCACAAAAAGCTATAGGTTACAATACATACCAGCAGCAAAATTTGCATTTTGACACTACTTTCCTATGGCTTTAACTCAGGAGTCATGGATCGCTTCGGGTAACATAGTCTTTGAGCTAAAGTCAAAATAGTTCAAAACGTACATCCCGAGCACCATTAGCAGGGTAAGAACAGCTATAATGGAAAGCAAAACTCTAAAATCTTATCTGTTAACATCTCTCTCCAAAGATAACTTGACGGCGGTAGCAGTAGAGGACGGCAAGGATGAGCTCCTACTTCTTGCGTCCTGCTATATGCCGCATGACGCACCACCGGAAGAGCTTCAAAGGTTGGTGGATACAGTCAGCGGTAGGAAGCAGCCCATTGTCATAGGGGCAGACGTAAATGGTCACCACACGGTATAGGGCAGCGCTGAAATCAATAACAGAAGTGAGTCACTACTAATGTTTACTTTACAATGCAATTTTGAAACATATCTCAAATCGGGGAGAAGAACCAACATATGTTGGACCTACCTCGAAAATCGTTTTCGACATAACTCTCTCCACTTGCAATAGTTTGGTCGAAAATTGAAAGGTGCTTGGTACACCATCTTTTTCGGACCATAACTCTTATAAAAGCCAACCATGCCCTGCCTTGTCAGGAAAGAAAATGGCGAATGGACAAATAGTTGTCAAGAATCGCTAGAAGACCTCAACAGTGTCCACTTCCCAGGCTGTAGAACCAATGATCATAGTGAGCAAATACTTTGGGGAGTTGGATCAGTACCGAATGATATAATCAACAAAAGCAGAATAGAGTGGGCAGTTAATTCATTCGCACCATTTAAGTCCACTGGACTTGATCAAGTATTCCCAGCCATGTTGCAAAAGGCGTTCGACCTAATAGCACCATGGCTAATGAAGATCTACAAAGGATACCTGAAATTCCACTATGTTCCTGTATCATGGAGAGTCGCAAGGTTTGTCTTTATACCTAAAGCGGGTAAAAGCAGTCACATCTACTCGAAAGACTACAGGCCTGTTAGTTTAACTTTTATATATTAATTTGAATGGCTTGTGTAAGTTGTTGATGGAGAGGAAGGATGTGAAGGGAATGGCTTATACTCAGTGTACCGGCGGCGGTGTCTTGTTGAAAAAGTGTTCTTGTGCAAATCTTGTGTGTCCCAGTCGGAATCTCGTGTACATCAAGCTATGTTTTCTGTCAATAGTTGGAGGGATGCTGAGCGCTTGTAGAGTTGACTTGTTTACATAATATACCCAATATTCGCTCCATTCAATATCTATTCTGTTGTGATGTCGTTTTTATTGGACGTGTGGTGGAGTAGAAGGGGAGCTCGTGTTGCCGATTTCGATGCAGGGTCAGCTTGTTCGTTTCCTATTATACCGACGTGGCCACCATATCAGGCGAATTTTGTTGGGATTGTTTATAATTATATCTCTTATAATGCTAACTGATGTTTCGGTGTTGTTAATATTTTTGACAGCTAAGAGAGTTGACATAGAGTCAGTGCATATGATATTTTTTGTTTTTGCTGCATTCTTTCCGCGTCCGTGAGTATGTCAGCTTACTCTGCGGTAAAAATTTAGGTGTAGTTTGGCAATTTGGCTGTTTTTATGGTGTGGTTTTCTTCGGAGATAATGCTGAAAGCTGTTATATGGCCTGACTTTGACTTTGAGCCGTCGTAAAGATAAACTTCCACGTGGAAAACTTTTCTCGTATACTGTTGAAAGCTGCTCTATATTGTTCGTTTGGCGTTGTCAATTTTTTGAATTTGAAAGTTGGAGCATTATTGAGCCAGCTTTAAGGTACATATTTGAGTAGAGGGGAGAGTTGCTTTATCTATGATTAGTTGAAGGCTTGATGATATTCTAATGCGTCTTTTCGTTTTTGAAAGTTTATGAGTATTGCATGTGTTCTGGATCCAAGTGTGTTGGTGAGTCTGTTGACTGCACGACCCATTGCCCAGTCCAGTCAGATATCCAGGTTTGATAAGCCAGATTCAGCAAGAATATTTGCAATCGAGGTGGTACGGAAAGCTCCGCGTGCGATTCTCGCAGCCGCATGGTAAGGAGTGCATAGTTTTTTTATGTTTGTTTTATTAGTTTTTTCATATATACAGAAGCCGTAGTCAATTTTAGAAAGAATAATTGATTTTACAATATTGATAAGTGAGTGCATGTTGCTTTTAAGATTTATACTACTTAGGCATTTGATTATGTTAAGTCTATTATTAAGTGCTTTTATAAGTGTTTGTACATGCTCATTCCATGAGTATCTATTATCAATAGTTAGACCTAATATTTTAAGATACTTGGATTTATGTATTATTATGTTATTAATAGTAATTTGTTATGTTATTAATAGTAATCGGTGATGCTTCTTATTGACTTATAAGCAAATTGATGTGGTGATAATAAATTTTCTTGGTAGAGGTACCACATGATGCGTCTGGCAATAATTTTTTCTAATACTTTTGAGATAAATGGCAGTAATGAAATTGGACGGTACCCATTTAAGTTGTTTTTGGCTTTATTGGGTTTGTTGATTGGAATTATTGTCGCTATTTTCCATTGTTAAGGAACCCCTCAGAGGTAATTTTTTAAGAATTTCATATGGAATGTTATCGAAGCCTGGTGTGTTTCCTTGGAGGCTATTTAAGCATTAATATTGTTGCTATTTGTGATTCTATAAGTTTTGATTTGGGTTTTATAGTGTGATTACAGTGAATTGGTGTCATGAAAGCAATTTTATTGTTTATGAATATTTATGAGAAATTGGTATCGTGGGAGTATTGGGACCAAGCTTGACTGAATATGTTGGCTATAGTAATTGAATCGCATATGTTGCCTGTTGGGGTCTCTATGGCATGGATACCGGATACCTGCGATGATGTGTACTTTATCCCAAAGTGTTTTCGTGCTGGAGTTAAGGCTTATGTCTTTAGCAAAGTCAGCTATTTTTGCTTCTCGTTTAAATTTTGCATTGGTTTTTTTATAGTTGAGCATGTTTGTAGAGTTAGGGTCTCTTCTTAATAGATTTAGGTGATATCTCTTTGCTGCTTTTAGGGCTGCTAAACTACTATTCCATTATTATATTATTGGTGTTATTGGTAAAATTGAGGTGAGCTATTTCTTTGATTACTTCTTCTAAGATTTTTTTCCAATTTTCTAGCTTAAGGTTGTATTTGTGAGTTTTATTCCCCGTGATGTTGAGAGGATTGTTGAAAAAATTACAAAAGATGGGAAATTGGCTTTTTGCGTATTTTGGTCAATGTCGTTTTTATGGTGTAGAGTGTATTTGTTTGGTGTATGAAAAGGTGAGTAATTGTTATGCCTGTGAGTTTCATGAAGTGCTACTATGTTTTGCTTGTACTTGTTTAATAGAAGAGAATGACTTTAACATTTGTTATTGTAACCGTTTTATTCCACTGCATAATTTAAATAGTCATAAGATGAATAAGGTAATTAAGAGATTAGGTTTTTTTATGGTTTTTCTTGATTAGTTTTTCTTTTCTATTGTTCCCCTATCTCCCTCCCTACGTCATCCCCAGTACAAGTCTACGATGAGACCAGTCATTACGTAGCTGACGTGAGGGAGGAGGACAGTCGAGTTTATAAGAATTCATCTACAATACTAATATCGCTATCTACGTCAGAGAGACAGATAATATCTTTATTTGAGCTGTTAAGCTGTTGCTTGTAATTTTTAGTTACGTTATTTGTGTTTTGTTCTTTCATGTCCCATTGGAGTAATTTGTGTTTGTTTTTTGTTACATATTTATGTTTTGTATTTAGTTGTTTTATTAATTTCGTTTTTAGTGATGTTGTTGGTATGTGGTTATTGTTTGTATTTCCGTTTGGTTGTAAGTTGCAGTTTGTTTTTACACTTGAATCATTCACTTTTTCTTTTTTTACTTGGATGCTTATGTTTGGTTATAAATTGCACTTAGCTTTTACAGTTGTATCATTTACTTTTGAGTTTTGTACTTGGTTTTTAATGTTTGCTTGATTTCTTAATTTTAGAGCGTTATTGGTGGGTCCAGATGATGCAGCTTCGGAATACGATTGTGTTATTTGGATAGGTTGAGAGAGTTTTTGATAATATTTTGTTTTTGCTTCGTACATTGAGCATTTCTCTATTGTTTTTATTTTTAAAATTTCTTGTGCTTCTGTATATTTTGGGCAGTCCTTGATGTTGGATGGGTGCTCTCCTTCACAATTGGCACAGTGAATAAGAGTGCAAGCGGTTGGATCATGGTTACATTTTTCGCACGTAGTTTGATTTTTGCAGATCTTAGCCGTGTGACCGATTAATTGGCAGTTGTTGCATCGCATGAGTATATATTCCCTGACTTGAACTGTATTCCATGATATGTTGATTTTTCCAGGAAGATTATATAGGTTGAATGTCAGCTGCAAAATTCAAGTTGGTACGGCTTTGCTGTCTATCTGCTTGGCATATTTATATACTTCTACGACTCCCTGTGACTTCAATTCTTCAAGAATTTCATCCTCTGGAATTTTGTTTAGTGTGTAAACAGTGCCTTTCCGAAAGATCAGGTTGCCGTGATATTCACACTTAATTTTGCAGATACCATGAAGCTCCTTGTTTGAAATGAACTTTTCGGCAATTGACAAGTTTTCAACGAACAATAATGAGCTGCCATCACGAAGTGAAGATATGTTTGTTGTACTTTGTTGTTGATTAGCTTTATTGCTCTGTTTACAGCAAAGCATGAGAAAGAAGTGAGTCCTGTTGCTGTCTACTGTGGACATGATGATGTATTTGGGCTTTGGTAGGGAGACTGTTGGTAGATTTGGAAATACCAAAGTCATTGTTTTTTCTCTTAGGATTACGACTATCGCCTAGTGATTCAAGATTAGCCCCTTGGGTTTTAGGACAAGGGAGCATGTTGTTGTGCACTCACAAATTTCTTTATTTTTTTTTTACAGTACACTCGCGTAAAGAAGAGAAGTAAGATAGAAGATAATAACCGTTTGTGTATATGCAAAAAAAATGCGAACACTGTGAAAAATAAGCTCAACCAATCAATTTGATAGTTAGTCGATGACTTCTGCTCTATGGTATTTTGGTGTGGTGGACAATATGTCAATATAAAGCGAATATATGTCAGACGGCTTTCTCTGTTGTACATCACAGGGGCCTTGAGAGCAGCTCCAACAGCTGCGCTTGAAGCTATCATAAATATACTACAATGCAAAGTAGCAATGAGAAGACTTACTGCGGAACGCAAGCTGTGTACCTATTGGGTACCGAGCCACAAGGGCATAGAGGGAAATGAGACTGTTGGAAATTTGCGAAAAACGGATGCCAAGCTGTTAAATAAGCGACGTAATGATGCCACTCAATAATATGTACAACAATCTAGAAATGCGCTTACAGGAAAAAGCGAAGGCCATATGTAATGACTATAGTGGAAAATTCGCTGAATCTGTTATAGAGCTGAGTCGTACGAGCTGCAGAACATTAATAGGCGTCTTAACCGGTCATTGCATGATAACGGTGCACGTATCTCCTACGCTTCTGCCCGGCACTTATGAGATTTCGACAAAAGTACCTCGGATTTTCCAGAAACGCGAGCATTTTTAATGATACATACCTTCGCTAAAACGAATCATATAGTTACTTCATCTGTTGTCGCAAGGGACCTTGGCCAACCAGTATTACCTACCTACCTACCTAATGACCCAGTATTGGTTTTCTTTGATCAACAATATTCAACTGAACTGCACACTGATGCAAGCGCAATACTTATGCACAGGAAACATAACAACCCAGGGTGGTTGCATAGTATATCAAGTGTACGACAACTTCAGAATCAAAATATCATTCATATGAACTGGAAACTTTAGTTATGTGCAATTCTGTAAACTACTTTTGACATTACTTACACGGTCGAAAATTTTTTGTGCATACAGATTGTAATTCATTGAAAACAAGTCGTACCAAAATCGATCTAACTCCAAATGTGCACCGTTGGTGGGCTTACTTGCAAAGATTTGATTTATCTGTAAAGTACCGATGTGGAAAACGCATGGCGCATGTATTTTTCCTATCTAGAAATCCAATTCCCTTAGACGCAGAGCTCGTAAGTAATATAGATGAAGTATAGACGTAGCTGAGATTACAGACAATTAGCTAGTGGCTGAGCAGAAACGTGATTCATGTGTAACAAAACTCATAACTCAATTGAGTAGCGAGACTTAGCTAGAACATATGAATTAAGAATGTTATACAGAAAAATTCAGAGAAATGATAAAACTCGCTGTTTACCAGAAATTCCGAGAGCATTTAGGTGGCCTGTGATAAATCATGTGCATGAAGAAATAATCCATCTATGATGGCAGAAAACTTTAGACAAAGTTTATGATCAATATTGGTATAAAAGTATGTCTAAGTATTTTCAAAAAATTGTTGAGAATTGCATAACATGCAAATTATCTAGGCCCAAAACGCAAAATGCAAATGAAGTTGCATCCCATTACCAAAGTCGATATACCATGGTATACAGTGCATATTGATATTAGTGGTAAACTTAGTAGCAATAATGACCAGAAGGCATATGTAATAGTGCATGTTGATGCATTCACCAAATTTATGCTATAAATTTGGACACAGTGAATTGCATTATGTCTGTGAAGTCAGCAATATCGCTTTTTGGTGTACCCAGCCTGCAAAACTGATATCTAATGATACTTACATTTGTTGTAACATGTGTGCTGAGGACTCAATGTAATGTAGTGTGCACAAATGCAAGCAACATAAGTGACCATGACAACCGCCGCTGGTCGTTAACAGCGAATGGTTAACATACATGCCTTTAGCAGCGTTTGCACATTTCAAAGATATTAAATGCCCAAAAAAAACAGGCATAAGTCACGTTGCTGATCGCATGATCACATAAAGCTCTAATACACACACATACTCCACATAAATATCAAACACAATTAATAAGTATATTAACAACTTACTGAGCTCAGTTGGTAATAAAGATTCGATACGGAAACATCATGCGTTTTATTACATTTACATGGCGACCGTGACAGGACCTAGTCGGCTGTTTCTGTCATAATTTAGTGTTCGTGACTTAATAAATTTTCAGTGTTTTCGTAATAACAAGAACAGAAACAAACCAACAAACTTCAATCAAATTAATTATGCCAAATGACAGTGCTGACAATTCAAAAACAACAAAAACAGAAATATAATTAGTTTTGTTAAACAAAAAAACAAAAAATTCGTCTCAAATCCATAAAACAACAGAAGCAGAACCAATAAAGTAAATGTGTAATGAGCACCGTTCCAACGACTAGCGACGTACTAACGGCGGCGAAGGAAAACATCATTCCAACAACACCAACAGTGGGGCCCAAGCCACTCACGATAGACGAGTACAGGGCCCGTCAAA
Organism: Amiota mariae; assembly: GCA_035041805.1. NCBI lineage: Eukaryota > Metazoa > Arthropoda > Insecta > Diptera > Drosophilidae > Amiota > Amiota mariae. Next base: position 15,624 of record JAWNKV010000298.1, read on the forward strand.
AGACAACTGCACTAGAAAAGCAACGATCTCAAGCCAGAGACGAAAGGCTGACTACAATTTCTAAAACAACAAAACCACCCATACGTAGGGGAGGAATAAGGGCAAAGGTACAGCGACAGCGAGCCATTATTATCGGACGACTGAGAAAGGGAAATTTAAAGCCAATGAATGAACAAGTCCTCAAGGAACGACTGCAAGACCTCAACACCCTGCTAAACAGGTGCAGAAGGCAGTAACAGTGCATTAATTTGCACGTTACTTAAACTTGATGAGCAATGTCATTGCGTTTTAACACTGGGTGCGTTAGTTAAGATAAATAAAATACAGAGTGGCGCAAAAGAATTTGCATTTATTAAGTATAGGCTAAAAAAATAAATACAAAAGGTATAGTTGAAATAAAAGATAGGATGATTAGGTAATTAAATGTAGTTTATTTTTTAAAAATAACATCATCTAAATGACGGCCCTCTCGAAGACGGCACTCCTCTAAACGCGATCGCAGATTTGTGAAAACTCTTGTCAATAAATCTGGGATGATTGCTGCTATTTCTCCACGGATATTTTCCTTTAGTTGACTGATGTTCCTCGGATTGTTCATGAAGACTTTATGTTTAATTCTCGTCGTTCCAATAACGACAATTTTGTCGGTTTACGAACCCATTCAAATGGAAATGAGCCTCGTCAGAAAAAAGGATGTTGTCAAAAGTGGAAAATCGACTAAGCATTTCTTCAGCAAATGCAAACCTTGCTCCGAAGTCGGACTCTTTTAATTCCTGTGTTAACTGGAGCTTAAAAGGGTGCAGTTTAAGATCCAACTTCAAAATTCGCTGCAAACTTCGTCGCGAAAAAAAAGCGATATGCACTTCTATTGCGCCACCCTGTATTAGTTACTTATTTTTAAGTAATGTAATTATATTGTAAACCAAAATTGATAAATGTAAACCATTTGTGTGTATTTTATATATAAACATTATACATATATAAAATATATGTAAATATATAATTAGGACCTAACCCTTTGTTTTCATAATATATTGAAGATAACATTATTGTACACATTGACAATTATGGGGCAGGAAAATACAAAATTTGAAAAACCCAAGGCTAACGTAATCAACAATATAGAAATAATAGACCATGCGGAACATTTGAATTCCATTTGGGTATCATTACTAATAATAACAACACTTCAAGGGTTAAACTTGATAATCAGACTTTATAAATTACACAATAGTGTTTTGAAAAGGAAACATATAGGTAAAAGTATAGCAGACCTAGATAAGTTTTAATAAATAAATAAATTTAAAAAATAAAATTAAACATATTACTTCAAAACCATTGATGGATTGGTCACAAATTATAAACAAAATAAAATCACATAAAGAAATCTTTGATAGATCTTTGATAGATGTTTGACTCAGAATAGGCCAATACAAGAAGAAACAATTATAAAAATATTTCGAAATATTAGTTGAAACAGGAGAAAAAATAAGAATACTAATACCTATTGCGCTTTCATTGGTGAACTTCATACAGGGAGCACACGATGAATTGGAAGTATCATTAATAAAAACAAAATTAAAAGGAACAGCGAGGAATTTACTAAGCAATGATCAAGAATTGCACAACTGATAGGGTAAAACTTATCATGGAAGCCGGCCAATTCAATAACATGAATGAGGCCATATGCAAATTTGTAGACAGTTGCACAGAGGCTACTTGTAATTGTATGTACACGTAATTATAACCAATATCGCGGAAAAAATAGATATCGTGGTAATTGAAAACCACGGCGAAAAATCCGCGGGAATAATTACCAAGGAAAGGAAGGCCGATGGAGAGGCGGAGGAGGTAGATATAACAGGGGAAATAATAATAATAGATATAATAACAACCACAACAAAAACAATAATAGAACAGTAAGACTGACACAGTCGGAAAACTCACAACACCCTTTAGATATTCAACAATAAACGCAAAAGTGTACAAATTGAACTTACGTCTGAGTATCTTTGTAGAAATAACAATTAATCATAAATCACTAAAACTATTAGTAGATACAGGAACAGATATTTCAATTCTAAAAAACTACCAATTAAAAATATTAAAACCAGAACAAGCGGAATAGGTCTAGTGGATCCGGATCTCAAAGTCAATTATTTTTTTTATACCTTATGAATTTCACGTAGTAGAAGAAAATTTCCCCATACCATGTGATGGAATACTTGGTATGTTGTAGTGTGCTCATGCAATTACATAAACAAATCAATATGTAACACTTTGTTGCATATATGTATAAACATATAAATATAAATGCGCACATTGCAATGGTAACATGATCAGGCACTTTAGTCACTGACTGTCGTTTATGATTATGCTGCGCTTTCAGTCTAACTAGAGACTGTTTACGTAAGAGTACATACGTACCGAAAGTACATAGCTATAAGAGCATGTATACATACAAACATACTTGCATAAACTAGCGCTCTCCAAGTTTAGCGTAAACTTCAAGATTAAAATATTGTATAATAAAAAATCATTCTATTGTATAAAGAACCACAAAAGAACAAACATCTATTTCTTTATACTCGGATGTTTTTACAAACCATAAAGGAGATAAAATTTCTACTTTATCATATATCGGATGATTCTACAATAGACTTCATGAAAAGATACAATTCTATTTTGGATTTCCAAAAAGAACAAGATTGGTTGATACTGAGACCACGACCTGCAGTTATTATAGCAACACCATTACAAATGGTACAAAGGCACTAATCAGGGTAGTGAACTCTACAAAAGAGGACGTAACAATAAAATTATATATGAATCAATAGACAAATACGAAATACTGCCAAGTGTATTCGACAACAACAATAGAATAGAAAAGGTTTTAGAAAAGCAAACATTCCCCAAGTTACATTAAGAAAGTGTGTACTGATTTCAGTAATATTTTCAACTTGAAAGAAGAACCAATAACTGCAAACAATTTTTACAAACAAAAACTCAGACTAGGTAATAAGACACCAATGTATATTAGGAATTTTCGAATATCAGAAGCACATAAACAAGAAGTACACAGACAGGTCGAAAAATTAATAAAAGATGGAATTGTTGAACCATCAATATCCGAATACAATAGCCCAATATTATTGGTTCCAAAGAAACCACTTCCGAATTCAACAGAAAAAAGATGGCGAATTGTAGTAGATTATCGACAAATCAACAAAAAGCTACTAGCTGACAAATTTCCTTTACAAAGAATTCAAGGCATCCTTGATCAATTAGGATGAGCAAAATACTTCTCATGTCTCGACCTAATGTCTGGATTCCATCAAATTGAATTAGAAGAAAAATCAAGGAACTTATCATTCTCAACAATAAACGGTTCATATCGTTTCAAACGTCGCCCTTACGGACTTAAAATAGCACCTCTTATTTCAGCGGACCATGACCATATCATTTTCAGGGTTAAAACCTTCACGCCTTCTTTATATGGATGATTTAGTTTTGATTGGATGTTCCGAGAAGCACATGCTAAAAAACTTAACCGACGTGTTCGAGATGTGCAGAAAACACAATTTAAAACTAAGCCCTGAGAAATGTTCCTTTTTCATGCATAAGGTTACATACCTGGCTAGTTGCAACTCGTATAAGGAGCTAAAAAGAAAATATGATGTCTATGAGAGCATGGTAAAAAATAAAATAAGTGAGAGAATAGTGTAGAAAAGCAGTTTAAGCCAAATAACAGTATGGTTAACAAAAATTAGAGGAAGCAACGATGCTTTAATTGTGGGTCGACAGAGCATTTACGCAAAGAACGCACGGCAGACACGAAATATTTTCGCTGCAATAAGAGCGGACATATTTCGAAAAAATGCACAAACAGTGCAGTTCTTAATGTGGTATACGAAGCAAAGAGACTGAAGAAGCTGAAGGTAAACGATGTAGAAGTGAAGGCATTGCTTGACCCGATGCGGTCTTACGATTGTAAGAAAGTCAGTGTAGGACAAAATGAAACCGTCGTGATAAAATAGAGCGACGCGATTCTGCCAGGCTTAGGCGGCAAAATAACTCGTCCAATTGGCCATTTCACAAGCAAACGTGACGATATGCAGGTGATTCAAAAGTTTCTGGTTGTGGATGACGCTGGTATTGGATGTGATGCACTGCTCGGATAAGACTTCCTCAGCAGGTTTAATTTATCTCCGACGGCAGCTGGTTATAGGGTTTCTCCCATCTTAAGGGAGGAAACCGAGGACACGAATCAGAAGTATTTTTAAAGTGGTTAAAACAAATAATGATGTTGATGTACCCTGCAGTTTAAAGATGCAGTGCAGACGATGAACGACAAGTACAAACCGACTGAGCAAACTGCTGAATGCCCAGTCAAGTTGAAAATCATTCCAGACGTGGATATGGTGCCATTTCGGCACGCAACAAGCAGGATTGCGGTGGGTAAAGTTGCGGCACTAAAAAGAATTTGATGAATGGCTAGCCGAAGGCATTATACGGCACTCTTTATCAGATTTCGCCAACCGTATCGTTGTGGTCAAGAAGAAGGATGGAACTAACCGTGTCTATGTGGATTATAGTCAACTCAATACGATGGTACTGAAGGGTGGCTTGCCGGTACCGGTATTCAGGTCCGGCAGATAATGTGAGCATGGTGGGTAGTTATACCCACACGGATTTTGTGAGTGTGCACAACACTGTGCAAAGTTCAATATTTCTAAACACTACATAATTTTAAATGAAAAAATATGATCAATTAATAAATGCAGAACTGATAAAATGTAAATTTTATTCTTGTTTTTTCTTTCTTTTTCTTATGGGTACGTAACCCAAAAATACAGCGCAGACGTTTCTGGGGCTGACTGGTTTTTTCTGAAAATTCAATAAGAGCCTGTATTAAAAATTTATAACAGAGATACAAAAACAAAGATACACACAGATGCATCAAAGGATGGATTTGCTACGGCGTTGTTCTTCTGAAGCAAGAAGACGTCTGAAGCGGAATCACGGCTGTGTGTAAAAAGTTTCGTCAACACATATTGGGTATCACATTAAAACTGGGAACAGATTGCGCTGCTTTCAAGCAAACACTAAGCAAGAAGGATATGCCACGCGAAATTTCGCAAGGACTTTGTTTTCGAGGTGGAGCATCGAGCTGGAGAGCAAATGAGTTATGTAGACTGTCTTAGCCACTACCCTCAGCAGATTATGTTGATTTCATCAAAAGTTACGGCACGGAAGACACAATGATTAAAGCTGTTTCTGAAGTTCTTACAAAACGCCCATATGAGGATCTTAAGCTGAAAGGTGGGCTAATGTATAAAACTGTGGAAGGGACAAATCTACTGGTGGTGACAAAACGGATGAAAAAGGATATTATTGTGAAAGCTCACAACGCAGGACATTTTCCAGTGCAGAACTGGAACTCTAGAATTGCAGGATTCCGCATTTGGAAAGTAAAGTCGCGCACGTTATAAACAACTGTGTTATAGTATATTCAGACAGGAGCTACATCACGATTTTTAACTGAAGCTGCGATAAGTGTTCAGACAAACTTTGCGCAGTTTATAACAGCTGTTTTTTATTTTGGTTATACATACAAATGGAACGTTGTGGCTAATTGTGAGAAATTAAAATGAAAATTGTGAGAAAAATATTTTGTTAAAATTTTAAAATAAAATTACAATTTAAAATTTACTTCAAAATGTCTTGTGGAATGATTTGTTTAATGTCGGTACCTAACGAAATCACCTAAAAATTTGGTTACAATGTGAAAAATGTTGGCAACGATTGCCAAAATATTAGCAGCGATGCGCAGGCTGACCATTCCGTTTCAGCAGTTTAACCTCCGTTCTAAACTAACTGAGGTGGTCGTTAAATTCTACAACAATTTCGTCATTTTCCTTGTTGGTTTTGTTGAATTAACCATCGTCTTTGCCGATATTCGCAAATTCTCTGGCTGAAGACAGCATTAGATTCATAATTTACAACAAGAAATTAGGAAAGAAAGAAGGTTTCTTGCAACATGTTGAAAAATGAGTAACAGCATTGAATACGTTGCATGTCGATCATATGGTCCTATGGGCGCCACCGCAAAGCAGTACAAATATCTTGCAGTTACTTCAGCTGGAGATGTACGATAATTTTGATGAAAAAAAGGCAGCAGATACGGCAAAACGCAAGAACAGAAATTCAACATTCTCAAGCCAACTATAAAAAATAAGCATATAGATGAGTTGGGATATAAAGTTGGCGATTTAGTTACAGTTCGTCGTACACAATCCGTGGCCGGAAGGAAATTAGCAAGCGAATATCTTGGACCATATGAGATTACAAAAGTCAAAGGTAATGGTCAGTATGAAGTTCGAAATGCGGCAGACGTTGAAGGACCTAACAATACAGTAACTAGTGGCGACAATATTAACCTTTGGAGTTATGTAGTTAACGACGAGAAGCCATGGTCATCGGAGGCCGATGAATCGGTCAGGTATGGCAAAATGTTGTAGTAGTGCAATGCGCAACGACCCGTCACTGGGTGGCAACCCTGGATGGTATTAAAGAGAGAGAGACTTCACTTGAGTCACAATAGAGCAGGAAGAGGTCGACAAGTAAACAACGCCGTGTGTGGAAAAGCAGAATAATTAGCGTGAAAAGAAGTTAATCGTATTAAATAGTTGCTTGCATTAAATATAGAATAGTTTTAATTTTGTTAGATTAAATTACTGCAATAATTCGTACATAAACATTTAAATATTAAACAGTAATCTTACTTATATATAAATATGCACACACTTTCATAAGTACAAGCAAAAAAAAAATGTATCCTTTCAACTTTGACTGTGCACCACGCAGTAAATGTAAGAGATATTGAGCCAACTTTTTTTTACGTTATACAGAAACCAGAGTTTAACATTGTGAGTATGTAGACTTATAGAACTAGGTGTATATAAATGGAACTATGACTGTTTGTCTGCATGTATATATGTATGCTCCTTATGGACTCCGAAATCGCCAATTTTCAGGGAAACTCTAGCAAAGGCGTGTATTTTATGAAAACAATAATGATAGCAATAAGTGCGCAACACACAAAATTGATCTGTCGCCACGCTGTGTATGCAATGCAAATAGAACAACACCATAACACGGCATCACACAACCAATGCGCATAGAGCAATTAAACTGAAGAGAAAGACACACAAACCTCACTATTCTCCTATTCTACTGCTCTCACATCAACGGCTGTGTGTTGTTATTGTTGTTATAATGCGGTTATCTTTAATACCTTTTCTTACTTTAACCTCTGAGCCAATTTCGATAAAAAATGATTTGTACACATCTACCGAAGAATACCTTTCATTTGGCATATTTCTATAAAATATCGGTTCAGTAACTTAAGCAGAAAAAGGAACACAAAGAATGTTTAATTATATTGATAGAAGATTCTAAATTGTAGTTTTTTTTTGCTTCTAAAAAAATACCTATTTACCCTATTGAGGACAGGGTGTTTCGTAAAGTATCAAATATGGTCAAAAAGCTACTAACGCTCCATAAACAGAAGGAAAATTACGGTTTTTTGTCAAATGTCTCCCCTGATTATAACAGTAGTATGTAAAGTATGAGAATAGTAAAAGTAAGGCAATAGTTGTTAGGATAAGGAAAAGAACAAATAAAAGTTGGTCTTTGTCTTGCAACGAGAAGTGAAAGTCTGCCTACAAATGCAGCAAAACATTAAAAGACCATACAACAATAATAAAGCAACCACAAAGTAACGTTAAACATAGCGTTCACGACAACAAAAAGAAAACCAGTAACAACCACAAACAAATTAAATAAAGACTCTTCTTTTAATTATAAAAATTTTGTCATTTATATAAGTTAAGAATTATTATTATTCTTACACTACTGTTTTACTTAATAAATAGGTGGTTAGCCGTTAGTCTATATAGGGGGAATCACGCAGTGGTCTAGTTACCTCTGTAACTGCTATGTTAATGGAAGTGCGACTATAACCTTCACATGGTGACCACCGGTAACACGCTTCTTAGTAAGGTCATGTCTCTGCTGAGGGTGTGGCTTATATAGTCGGGTAAGGAGAGAAAACTCTACACAAACCCCAATCCAAGGTGGAATAGCGTATGCCGATGCATGAATGGCTAGTGGGTATCAAGTCGCTAATATGCGGACTTTTTGTACCCGGGCTAGGCCCCATTTCAACGTGCCTTACTGCGCTATTGGGGTCATTGGCGTAGTTGACCGATACTCCCCTTTACTCGTGGGAACAAAAATGAACACAAACTATAAAAATCCAAAAACAAATGGCGAGAGCGGCCATAACAGCTCACCAAAAGAGGCCGCAGCACATCAACAAAGATAAAATCAGAAAAAAATCAGCGGCGCGGGCAAAAAGAGGTTTAGCTACTTCCTCAAAAAAGGGCTCAGTAAGGAAGAGGCATACGAAAAGCCAATGAAAAGCTTCCAATGCCCATAAACATGGTCGAAGGCGAAAAGCCAGGACCCAAAAGATAGAGATCGACTGATCAAACGCCTCCAGAGGCCACACACAAAAAGCGGCTAAGGCACGACCAACCCTCCACTTCCAGGATGGCAGCAGAAGCAGCAACACCTGTAGCAAAAATAGTTGAAAGAGATGCCAACACATCTAAGAAGAGGCAGCCCACTGCCTCCTACAAGGTTGTGGTGACAGGCACAAAAATGGCAGTGCTTGCAAGAGACTACCCCAATACGCCCATAACAACGAAGCAAATGGACACTTATTCTGGAAAAAATTATAGTCGAAAAAGAACAGGCTACAAAACCAGTTTTCCTCGGCGCTATCTATAAAGCAGAATACATGATTCTGCACTGTAAAGATAGCGCGTCAACAGACTGGCTAAAGGCGACCATTACCAACGCGTCGCCCTGGGAAGGTGCCTTACTGTGGGCCACAGAGGAAACCAAGATGCCACACTCACGGTTCGCAGTGGGGTACTTTCCCAACACACAGTCCCTGGAGACTTCTAGGATCCTGGACCTCCTACAGGGGCAGAACAAAGGCCTCTACGTCGATTCGTGGCGCACACTGAAAAGATTTGTTAGGGGCTCAAATGTAAAACTGGTCCTTGCAGTTGACCAGAAATCAGCAGCCAGCCTTGAGGAATCTGGCGAGAGGGTCAACTTTCGTTTTTAGCCAAGCGACCATCAGGCTAAAAGCTGCACCTGTATATGCTGATGCGCTGGCGGATGAAATGGAAGCTGAAGGGCTAAATGAAGAGGACGAAAGTACTCCACCTAACCCAGACCCCGTAGTAAAAACATAAAGTGCATCCAGGCAAATCTTCGCCATGCAAAAGCCGCAACGGCTGAACTTAGCAGAAGGTTTGCCGGTGGAAGCACCAATACAGGGCTCATTCAGGAGCCCTGGCTACACATAGGCCTCGACATAGCAAACACAAAGGAAATCTATGACGTGGTTGCAGTCAAACCAAGGGCTGCACTTATCGTTGATACCAATATTAAATATCTGCCATTCACAGAATTTATGAGTGGGGACACGGCAGCAGCACTAGTTGAAGCGGACTCAAAGGGAAATAGAGTTGAGGCTGTCGTAGCCTCAGCTTACTTTCCAGGAGACGCCAACGAAGCAACACCATCAAACATCATACGCTTAGTGAACTACTGCAAGACACACAACAAGACTTTGATCATTGCCTGCGATGCAAATGCGCACAACACAATCTGGGACAGTACAGATACAAACACAAGAGGTGAATCACTCCTGGAATTTTTACTACAAACTAACATTGTGTACACTGGTGCTTCTCCTTAAAACCCATTTCCCGGAATGTCGGCTTAACACAACAAATATTTCCAGCTTTACTTTCCAGAGCACTATGAGATTAATACTTACTTTGGTTCAAATCTTCAGATCAAGTTTAATATTGGGATATGTTCCAAAGATTTGGCGAGAGATCAAGGTTATATTCTAACCAAAGGGCGGAAATAAGCACCCTGAATCTCCCAAATTCTACAGGCCAATCAGTCATGTTGAAAACCATGAAAAAGATATTGGACTGCCACCTAAGAGAGGAGGTACTTTCGTATACTCCAATACACAAACTACAATATGCTTATCAAAAAAGGAAATCTACAGTTACAGCACTGCACACAATCGTTCGGGATATAGAAAAGACATTAGACCGAAAGGAAGTAGCCCTCTGTGCATTTATGGACATTGAGGCTGTCTTTGGTAACGCGAACTTTCAAGAAATAGAACTGGCACTTTCCAATAGAGGAGCAGATCCAGCAATAGTAAAATGGGTAAAGGTGGAGATACACAAACGCAGCATGCAGCTTCAAACTACACAAACGACGTCGAGGTACACAAACAACTTCAACGTTATTGACTTCCGTAAACAAAAAACAGCTGTGCATTTGAAAATTTAAGAAAGTAATTATTGTATTAAAAGTTGATTTATTAAAAAAAGGAAGTAAGCATTTTTATTATCATGTAATAAATTGAATTGGAATAACTTTTTAAATAGATAGAAAGTCTGCCATCAAATTTAACATAAATACTGCAAATACTTTACCAAATCAGTTTTTTGTCATTCACCACACGATCAAGCAGTTCTTTTGGTTCACAAAGAACAGTTTTTTGGTTCACAAACCAGTTTTTTGTCCATTCACCAATACTGTTTTCTGTTGAAGTTGTTCAAATTTTTACGTTGCTGCGTTCGCGAGAAAGCTATGTAACTCGGTCCATTCGATTTCATACATTTCAACTTATGTGTTTTGCCGCACGAACGCAAAAAAAGCTGATTTGCAAGAAAACGTTGTTTGTGTTTGCGCACCTTAAGCAATATGCTAAACCAAAGAATAATTACAGCCTCGTCGGAGCAAATCAACCTGAGTGTTACAGCAGTAAAGGGATGTCCGCAGGGGGGAGTATTATCACCACTGCTATGGTCCTTACTAGCTGACAACCTAATACATATCCTTAAAATAAAGGGTACAAAACAATCGAATATGCAAATGACATATCTATAATAATCACATTCAGCCATTAGGGACTTAATGCAGGATGCCTTAAATACAACATGGGAGTGGTGCAGGAAATAGGGGTTCTCAATCAACCCTACCGAAACCACTATTGTCCCATTTACCAGAAAAAGGGCGTGTGACGTTCCAACATTAAAAATAAATGAGAGAGGGTAATATCTAGGAATCATCCTGGATAAAAAACTCACCTGGGAGGCACACCTCAATTCATTCATAAAAAAGGCCGCGAAAAACCTTTGGACTACAAAACAACTTCTAGTGAAATCCTACAACTGTTGGCATGGAAGCGTTGCTAAATTTACCACCGTTACACCTGGCGATACCTAGCGATACAAGAGGAAGCTGCAATTCAAGCACTCTCAATCCATCGGAAAGAAAAATTCTAACCAGGAAATCTTACTGAACACATAGAAATTTTAAATAGGGTCGAATATGCTACACATGCTACCCAGACAAGTGACCACACAGACCAAGTACTCGATTTCACCAAGAAGTACAATCTCACTTTCCCATCAAGGGAGGAGTGGATCGCTAGCCCAACATGGCTACACGATGATAATTTGCTTTATTCGTCAAAAAAGTACCGGGAATTGTCGATTTAAATCTAGTGGGGTAATCTAGGTTGGTACAACTGTCCTTAATTACTATGCCAAGTTTGAGCGGGATCTGTCAACCAGTTTGTTTACAGCAGCTGGTTAAATAAGTCGATGTCAATAGTGCGTGCCGATTTTTTACTATGGGTGATTTCGTTGAACAAAGAATTTGTTTAAAGTTTTGTGTCGCGAATGAATTTTCGTGTGCCGATGCATTGAGAATGTTACAAAAGGCCTTTGGCAATAATGCTCTATCGAAAACTCGGGCATATGAGTGGTACAAAGCCTTCAAAGACGGTCGTGAAGTGGTCGAAGACTTGCCTCGTTCCGGACACCCATCGACGGCTTATACCGACGATAACGTCGATAAAATTAAGGAAATGGTGCGCGAAAACCGTCATACCAGCTTGAGAGAGATAGCACATGAGCTCAACATATCCCACGAGTCAGCACGTATGATTTTGATTGATATTTTGGGCATGAGAAAGGTGGCCGCGCGACTGGTGCCAAAAGAGCTGAATTTTCTTCAAAAACGCTATCGCGAACAGGTCGCTTCAGACATGCTGGATCACTGTAATTCCGATCCCACATTCATGGAACGCATCATTACGGGTGACGAGACGTGGGTGTATGAATACGACATGCAAACAAGCCAGCAAGCATCGGTATGGTTGGGAAAAAATGAGCCGAAACCGAAAAAACCACGCCAAAGCCGCTCGAAAGTCAAGGTGATGCTAATTATTTTCTTCGATATCCGTGGCGTATTGCACTACGAATTCGTTCCAGAGGGTCAGACGGTAAACAAGGAGTATTACCTAGGCGTTATGAGACGTTTGCGTGAGCGTATCCGTAAGAAGTGGCCAGAATTGTGGGCGAACAACTCGTGGATTTTGCACGACGATAACGCGCCGTCTAACCGAGCTACGATTGTGAAGGATTTTCTCGCCAAAAACTCAACTAACATCATTGAACAGCCACCGTATTCGCCTGATTTGGGCCCCCTGTGACTTTTTCCTTTTTCCAAAACTAAAATTGCCGCTTCGTGGCACCCGTTTTGAGTCCATTGAAGCCATAAAACAAAATTCGGCGCGTGAACTGAAGGCCATCCCGGAAAGCGCCTATGAAAAATGTTTCGATGATTGGAAATGCAGTTGGCATAGATGTACTGGAGCAAATGGTGCCTATTTTGAAGGCGACCCAATAAATTTGGATGATTAAAAGTAAAAATATTGTTTTATTTATAAATTCCCGGTACTTTTTTGACAGAATGTATATACATTTTATAATATTGCTAGCAACTAATGTTTATCAGAGTTTACACTTACTGTACAGCTGAGATATTATAATTTTGGCTTAATTAATTTAATTGGTAACATTTATTGTTGTCACTTTTAAATTACCCAAGAAAAGATGGCATTAAAAACCTTAAACCCACAAAAAAAAAAAAAAAAAAACGATGATTCGCAAAAATAGTATACAGATGAATCAAAAACTCTTCAGGGTGTAGAAGCAGGATTAGTGGGCAAACAAATCAATTATATTAAGTGCAGATACCACAATTTTTCATGCGGAGCTCTATGCCATAATGCAAACAGTGCAAATCCTATCCAAAAGAGGACTAAAAAGAGTCAAAATCAAAATTCTCTCAGACAGTCAATCAGTCCTCAAAGCCCTAAAAAGCTATACATTCACATCAGAAGTCCCCGTAGAGTATAATAATGCACTCAATAAACAAAGATAAGCAAAGGGAACTCAAGTACTCGATTAGGAAATCCAAAAGAGCTACCTGGAGAACTTTCTGTGGCAATAAAGAGAGTGTCTCCGAGACAAGTAGACTCCGCAGGATCCTCGAATCTTCTCCAAGATCCCTGGATAGTGTCCAGAGACCTGATGGAGACCTTGAACGTCCTGCTAGACACACACTTTCCAGGCAGTGTGTTTGTCACGAATGTACCCATCGATGCCCCCTTACGAACCGATGCCAGTCTAACCTTGTGGTGACCTATGCTCACCTTCAGTATAATACCAGCAGACTTTCAGGAGGTTTCCAACATCGTGGCTTCTGCAAATTTATAATGCATGCCTACAATACACTTACATTCCCACCATGTGGCGTGTAGCCCATGTAGTCTTTATTCCAAAAGCAGGGAAAGTGTCACACATCAAACACAAGGATTATAAACCCATTATTCTTTCCTCCATCCTTCTCAAAACCATTGAAAGAATTATCGATGTCCATATTAGGATCACCATCGATCAGAACTTTCTATCAATTTCACAACATGCCTACACTAAGGGCAAGTCTGTGGAAACTGCGCTACACTTTCTTAATGAGGTAGTGGAAAAATCACTATCCCATAAGGAATTTACGTTGCTCGTGTTCCTCGATATCGAAGGACAACGTATGTCCTAACGCGGTAGTCTCAACTCTGTCCGGCCTAAACCTGGACTCAAATATCATCACTCTTATTGAACGATTGTTAAAATCTCGTTCCATTACTGCTTCTCTGGCGTTATGAGAGCCGTATACAGCCGTATACAGCCGTACCGCAAGGTGTCGTACTCTCTCCTCTCATCTGGATCTTGGCAGTTAACTCCCTGCTAAGAAAATTGGATCGAACCGGATGCCGAGTTATAGCTTATGCCGACGACATTGCTATTGCGGTATCTGGAAAGTTTCCTTCCATCCTATCAGAGAGATCAACATATGCTCTTAGCATTGTTTCAGAATGGTGTCGGAACTTTGGTCTCTCAGTTAACCCTTCGAAAACTGAGACCATACTTTTCACAAGTACAAAATTCCCGACAACATCCACACCCCCTAAACTCGAAGGTGTCCGCCTAAATATTAGCCTAAGTGCGAAGTATCTAGGCCTTATCCTTGACTCCAAGCTCAGCTGGAAAGCAAACATCCTGGAAAGGTCACGGAAGGCCTCGTGTGCTCTTTAGTTCTGTAAGAGAGCCCTGGCCGCGAGCTGGGGCCTTAACCCCCGCATCGCTACCTGGCTGGTGGCCTGCCTGTCTCAAGCAAAAACCTCTTGACAAAGTCAGGAGAACGGCAGCCATTATGATAACAGGGGCCCTTCGGACCACTTTCACCAAAGCGCTGTCTGCAATCCTCAACTGGATGCCAACTAGTCTTCTGGCTGAACAGTATGCCAAATGTTCTGCCATTGTACTTAATACCATTGCTCACTGGACTAGCCATACACAGGGCCATGCAAGCATTCTGGGACGCGGTCCATCTGCCCCTGGAGCAGTCGACTATGTATGTCCCACACCTTACCTTAACCGGAAATTCTCCACCCACATTCCCAGTAGAGAGGAAAAAGGAAATGTTCAAAAACTTATTTCCATCGATATCTACACAGATGGCTCCAAACTGGAGAAGAAAGTCGGCTGCGGCATCTTCTCAAACAACCCATACTTAAGGCTCAGCTTTCGCTTGTCTGACTATTGCAGAGTCTTACAAGCACAAGTAATAGCCATACTACTGGCCTCCCGGTGGCTTCTGGATAACGATGCTCCGGGGTCCCACATTAATATATACACAGATACCCAAGCGACAATAAAGTCCCTCTCGGGTGTATATACTACATCCAAGCTGCCGTTCCTCCTTAGACACTCTATACAACTATGTTGGGTGCCCGGACATAGAGACATAGGGGGCAACTGTGAAGCTGACGAACTAGCAAAAGAAGGGACGTCCCGTGTAAATGTAACGTCTCCTGCTGGAATTCAGCTATTGTTAGGAAATTCTACCAAGTTAAAGCTAATGCTCTTTGGGTAGAAGAAGATACTTGCAGTATAGTTAGGCAAACCTGGCCTTACATGAACAGGAAGCGAACCGGCCAGCTGCTCAATCTCGGTAGAACCTCAATTAGCAAGACCATAAACGTACTAACGGGTCATTGCATCATAGGGAAACATGCTGGAAGACCTGGTCTTCCGTATAACGACTTTTGCCGTAGCTGCGGCTCAGAAGAACAGGAGGAGACGGTGCTTCACCTGATGTGCCAGTGTCCATCCCTCGCCAGAAGAAGACAGAACCACTTAGGCACTATGTTCTTCTCCACCTTAACCGAACTATCACTCTTACCAATTAAGGACATAGTTAGGTTCATTTCAGAATCCAAGTGGTTCTCCGCACCGGACTACGGGGTGTCGTGTCAACACTTCGCTGGTATCACGTTAACCTAGCCTAATTTTTTTTTTTTTTTTTTTTTATTTCCCAATAGATGAAGTACATTTGTTTCTTATTTTTTTAACAAAAAATATCCTAATACTTTTTTTAACATTGAAAAGGGGGGTTTATATTTGACAAATGCGAACATTTTCGAATTGTCAGTTTGAAGTGTTATGGAAGGCTTGGTTTATTTTTGAGTACTACTTGCGGCTGCCCCACTCTCGCGAGATACCGCAACGTTCCTCTCAACACACCAAGACCAACACATGTACATATTATTGTAGGTATAATAGTTAATACATAAAGAAAAAAATGTATTATAAAGAAATAATGTATGAAGTAGAGCAGCTAGGTTAAGTCCACTGGTCTGCTCCTTTTTAGTCGTCTACGTCTAGTTAATTCGTCTGAAGGAATGTCAATCATTTCAACGTTGGAATGTCGTTCTAAGGTGTTATGGTATCTTCTACTTGCATTGTTGATTTCATCGTGCACCATTTTTACACCGAGGTCTTTATGTATGTCATAATTTGTTATGTACCAATCAGCATAAACTATTGCTCTAAAGATTTTTGATTGTTGTTTTTGTATAATATGTACGTTCGTTTTCTTGGCAGTACCCCATAGTTGTATGCCATACGTCCATATTGGCTTAATTATTAATGTGTAAAGTAGTAATTTCCCATTAGTATGAAGTTGTGATTGTCTGTTGAAAAATGGATATAACTGCTTGAATTTTAGTTTGGTCTTTCTTTTTCTGGATGTGATATTTCCAAGTCAGTTTGCTGTCAATATGCATGCCCAGGTACTTGGCCACGTTGCTTAATGGATTGTCAGTACCTTTTATTTTTACTTGTCTTGGCTGTGCATGTTTCGTCCAATATTACTTGCAGCTTATCTATTGCCACATCAAGCTTTTTGTTTGAGTACATAAGAATAGTGCTGTCAGCAAAGGTGGCCACCATTGACGAATTGTCTTCTGGGATTGGAATGTCATATGTATATAAATTATAAAGTAAGGGCCCAAGCACGCTTCCCTGTGGGACTCCAGCATTTTTCTGCCTTAATGTAGAGGTTTCGTCTTTATACCTTACATAGAAGTACCGACTATCAAGGTAGCTCCTGATGATATCACAAAGACGTGCCAGACTTTGTCAAAAACATTTTCTATGTCCAAAAAACACCTACACAGTATTTTTTGTCGTCTAGATCTGATAGTATTTTGTGTGTCACTCTGTGGACTTGTTGTATTGTGGAGTGACGTTATCTAAATCCGAATTGGTGATCAGGTATAATTTTGTTCACATCCAGTATTGGTTGAATTCTGTCAAGCAAAAGTCGTTCAAATACTTTTGATAATGAAGGCAGAAGGTTTATTGGTCTATAAGATGGCGTCAAAGTTGGATCTTTGCCCGATTTCGGTATAGGTATTATTTCAGCTATTTTCCATAATATCGGGTAGTGCCTTAATCTTAGTACTGCGTTAAACAAATGTCTTATGTATATAATTGCATTTGGAGGAAGCTCTTTTAGTAATTTTCCAGTTATTTGGTCATATCCTGGAGATTTGTTGTGACTAGTACGCTTTTCAATGCAGTGTCTTATTTCATTAGCTGTGATATTTCTTAATTTGTATTGCTGTGGAGGAGTCCTGTTAGTAAGATTAGTAAGATTAGCGTTGCTATTAGTTTGGTTATCAGTAAAAACCTTTTCATAATAGGTTCTAGCCCATCCTACTTTTTTAATGGTGGCTGGTGAATGGTGCGATTCGTTAAGTCTTTAGCTGCTTTCCACAAAGAGTAATTAGTGTCCGACGTTGGAGTTAGTGACTTTAGATATTTTCCAAATTGTTCATTTTTCCAAATTTTAAGTCTGGCTTTCAGGTCTTTAATCGCTTTGTTAACTTTTGCTTTATCATTTGGAGCTCTCGTCCTTTGCCAAGTTTTACGCAGTTTGTTCTTTCTCACAATAACGCTTTTAATTGAGTGTGGGATGTTATAGTTGTCCTCTGTTGGTTTTAGTTCGGGTGTTGCTCTATCAGCTGCTTCGTTTATAATTTCATTTAAGTATATGATTGTTTTTTCAATATCGTCTGATTCTTTAAGAGGTACATTTAATGTTAGGTTGATATCAATGAATTTTCTATAAGAGTGCCAGTCAGTTCGTTTATTATACATCTTGCATGGGGGCAAAACATTTTTTATTGAGCAAAGTTCCAAACGAGAGTCAATTTCAAAATGTGCCATATTCATATTTTTTATTACACAAAAGTCAATAAGGTCAGGTATCTTTGTTCGATCAGTTGGCCAATATGTAGGTTCTCCAGTACTCAAATACGTTCCTCCAATCATTTTAATTGCACATTGTAAATTTTTTCCTTTAGTATTTGACAACATTGATCCCCAGTTTACATGTTTGGCATTATAGTCTCCTGCAGCAATGAACCTTTGGCCAAGCTCAATAAAATAGTCCTTAAATTGAGCTGTTGTGATTATGTGTCTAGGTGGACAATAGATAGCTGCTACTGTAAAAGATCCATATATATCTCGCAGCATCAATTTGATCGACTGTATGTGAGCTTGTTGATAGTTTTCCAATTCAACGTGTCGTATATTATTTTTGATAATAATAGCAAAGCCACCACGACATGAACCATCCGGATGACTTGTTCCATATATTTTATAGCCGGGAATGTTTAGGTGGTGATTTGTAAAGTGAGTTTCCGAAATTAGTGCAATGTCAATTGAATTCTCATTTAAGAAAAGTTGGAGTTCTAAAATATGTTTGTTCGCATTCCAAGCAATTATTCTTAACTTATTGTCCATTTTGTTTGTCAAACTTTATTACTAAAATTGTTATAATGTTCATCATGTTAACATTGACGATCTCAATCACTATAAAAAATTCCTAAGCTTTGATGCCAACAGAGCAAACATCGCTCTTACACTAAACAAAAAGAGTCTTAGATTACTCTCCGGAGCTCTTACAGGCCACTTCGCCTGCAATAAACACATAAAATAGGAATATCTAGGATAAGTATTTGCAGATTCTGCGATGATGAGGAAGAGTCTATGGAAAATTTAATCACCAACTGTGATGCACTAGGTCACAGGAGACACAAAATCTTAGGTTCATATCTACTACAAGATGAAGACCTTCTAAGGCTCCTTCCGAAGGGGCTGGTTCAATTCCTCGGTATACTAAATATTGAAGTACGAAGGGGCTCACAATAGATCAATTTGGTCGCAGTGCTCAAAGGTCTAACCTAACCCGTACTACCATTACTATTACTTAATAAATAATATTTGTCAATTCCCACACTAATTGCCAATATGTTTGCAATGCTTCCTCACTTAAACATTCTTGATCATATTACAATTCTCATATTGTATTTACGTAACAAACAATATTTGGTCGTTCTTACACTATTTGCAGACGATATGTCTGCATTCTTTCCTTTCTAAGAAGACGCCTCTTTGCTGACCACTTTCTCTCGCGTTAACTTCGAAGTTTATAAAAAGGCAGGCAAGGTACAATTAAGTAAGTTCATAGCAAACTCATGTGAAGCGTCTACAGGCTCCAATAACTAAATAAATGAAAACAGACAGATAGTGTCTTATAAAAATTTAATTTTTTGAATAAAACAAATTATATTTTTGTTAATTGGCGCCGAGCAGGAACCACGGTTTATTTAACAACAAAAAGTAAATCGCGGTATTAAAATCGAACATTAAATTCACGAACTGGTGCCTTAGTAGTGCGAGTGAATCGTAACCAAAAGGCCGGATAAAATATTAAAATTTAATAAAAATAAAAAAATTAAACTTTAAATTAAAATCTAAAACAAAATAAATTTAATAAAAGATAAACACAAAACATAAGATAAAAAATATATGAGAAAAATTATGTGTAAACAAAAAAATCAAAGAAGAAAATAAAATTATAAGTATCTTTGTTTCACCGATGTCTTTGTAGATATCATAAATAGTTAGATACCAATCCGCGTTAAGAAATACTCGAAGCAATTTAGATTGTTGTCTCTGGATTATGTTTACATTCTTGGCAGTGCCGTAAGTCCATATAGGCTTAATTACACTTAAGTATAGCACTAGTTTTCCACAGGTTGACAGCTTACATTTGCTGTTGAAAAGTGAGTATAGCTGCTTGAATTTAAGTATAAGCTGGTCTTTCTTCTTTTGGATGTCAAGTCAGTTTACTGGCAATATTTATGTTGTCATTAAAGTAAATTACTGCTTTCTCAATATCGTCCTGTTCCTTAAGAGGTACATTTATAGAGAGGTTAATGTCAATAAATTCGCTGCGTCCATCCCAATCAGTTCTTCTCTTGTACATTTTACAAGCGGGTGGAACCGTTATTATTTCGTGACTATATTCAAATTGGATGGGAAATTGGTCTGAAGAAAGTTCAAAACGGGAGTCAATTTGAAAATGTTTTTTGTTCATGTTTTTTAGTATACATAAATATATTAGATCCGGTATCTTAGTCCGGTCCTTTGGCCAATATGTGGGTTCACCAGTGCTGAAATGCTTCCCTCCAATTATTTGAATTGCACTTAGTAAATATATTCCCTTTGTTTGTCAGACTAGATCCCCAGTTAACATGTTTGGAGTTGTAATCTCCTGTTTCGAAAAACCTTGGGTCAAGCTCTTTAAAGTAGTTTCTAAATTGAGCTGATTAAATTGTGTGTCTAGGTGGGCAATATAGAGCTGCTATTGTAAATGGACCATACGACTGTATATGAGCGTGTTGGTAGCTCTCAAGGCGTGGCGTATATTCATTTTAATAATAAAAGCAGAGCCACCATGACTTGAACTATTCGGGTGGTTTGTTTTATATATTTTATACCCAGGAATGCTTAAGTAGTGATTATTTGTGCAATGAGTTTCAGAGATAAGTGCTATATCAATTAAATATTCATTTGAAATAGTTGAAGCTCTAAAATATGGCGTTCCAAGCAATTATTCTTAACTTATTGCCCATTTTGTTTGTCAATCTTAATTATTAGGACTGTTGTTAGTGTTGTTTTTCTGAGAGGAACTTCTGTCAGGGGTCGTCGGATTGTCAGTAGAGCTTACTTTTACCTTTTGTGCTGGTCGATTGGTTGGGTGAGGCTTGGAAGAGGTAGCTGCAATTTGCGCAAAACTTATACCATTCTCCACTTTGTTGGAGGTTACGGGCATCTGTTGTTTTTTATTATCATCTTCCAATATTTTGGGTAATCGTTTATTGGTTGTTTTATGTAGCATATTGTGTATGCTTGTAACGTTGTGCCCTAAATCATTTAGTTCTTGTTTTAATTCCTCAGTGTCCGATGATGGATGAAGGTGTCGAAGCATTACTTTAAAGTACTTCTGGATTTTAGCATTTTTATACTATAACTATAATGTTAAGGTTCCGACAGCTGGATACGAACTTCGTTATTGGTAGTTGTGCCCTAGTAATTCAGTCAGTGCATTAGTTACTACATTAATATGTTCTACCCCTTGCACATAAATTGGTGTTGGTTTGTTAGCTTTTTTTGAAGTCTGTTTGGTGTCATTTTCCGGTGCTGCACTGTTATGTTGCTTGTCATTTGAATCGTCTTCGTCTACTAGCTTAACCAGTATTATTGTAATTTTGTTTGTGAATTTTTTTTGTTCATTACTTCTTTGCTTTTTGTTATTGCTTTGTGTTTATTCTATCGATTTGTCTGGTGACTGCGTTTTATGGTTTCACTTGTTCGATTTTAACTGTTCAGAAGTTGGTTTATTGTTGGTTTTGTTTTCATTTAGTACTTGTGTATGTGTATTTATTGAAGGCGTAACTGTCGCACAATTGACCAATGACACACTCAAAGCGTTGTTGTAAAGAAAGGTTTCGGTATTCGTTGTTGTTGCGGTAACTGCATACGATGACGCGATCAAAGCAGTTGTTGAAAAATCTGTTGTTGTTTTTGCTCCTGTTGAAGCTGATGATGTACAAAATGTGCTTTGTGCTGTGGTTGTTGTAGTTGCTGATACAGTATTCGCTTGGTTATGTGCTATGGGTGCTCCATGGTAGCGAACATCTGGTACTCACGCTGCCATAACACGGAGCAGGAGAGCAGTAACTTACGAACGAACGAAGATTTATTTATTTATTTATTTAAAAATATATGACAACTTACTGTCAATAAAAAATCCACGTTTTCAATAATACAATAAGGAATATCTCAATAAAACTTTAAATAAATGGATGGAGAAGCGTAGGTGATCCAGAACCAGATCATTGATAGCGTTTAGCGAAATCTCAGGAGAAAGAATGTGATATAGCATGCTATAATTTAAACGTAATACACGAAATGGATCGTGTGAGGCAAAATTAGTTGTGCACATACTAAGAGCAAGAGGGACGAAATTTCTAGTGGAACGACTAGGGACACAAGAACTAAATTGACTCAAAAGCAGCTGCGAATCAACAATACCAGTAATAAGTTTGTGAAGAATGCTTATACCTAGAGAAATTCGGTGATTACTTAACGAAGAAAGATCAATAAGAAGAAACCTGCTGCAGTATGAAGGCAAACGAACACTAGGGTTCCAATTTAAGCCACGAAGTGCAAAAAGAAGGAATTGCTTCTGTACTGACACAATACGGTCTTCATGTATTCTGAGTTGAGGGATCCAGACGCACGAACAGTATTCGAGTACTGGACGGACAAAGGAGATGAAAAGAAGCTTGATAGTGAAGAGATAATTAAATTCTTTAGACCATCTTTTAATAAATCCAAAAATATAAAAGTATTTATAAATAGTAGAAGAAATGTGATGGTTAAAGGTCAGTTTAGGGTCAAAAATGACTCCTAGGTCAATGAAGGGGAAGACACGCGCCAGTGGGTTGTTGTCGATCATGTAAGAAAATAAATGATGCTCCCGGCGATGAAAAGTCATACACTTGCATTTTGCGCAGTTTAGCTCTAGAAGATTGCATAAACACCAAGAATGCAGTGAAGTTAGATCCTCTTGCAATCTGACTTGCGAAAAGATAGCATTAAATGAAAGGCAAAGTTTGACATCATCAGCATACATCAAAACACGAGAGTAATTCATGGAAAGAGGCAGATCATTTATAAAAAGGATAAACATTAATGGGCCAAGATGGCTTCCCTGAGGAACGCCAGAAGTCACATCCACTGGGCAGGAAAGAGTGGATTTAAATAACACTCGCTGAACTCTATTTCTTAAATATGAAGAATTCCAACAAAGAAGATCTTGCGGGAAACCTAAAAAATCCAGTTTAAGTAAAAGCAGATCATGATTAACAGAATCAAATGCCTTGCTGAAGTCAGTATAAATGACATCAGTTTGACATTTTCCGTTGAAACCAAGGTTCACCAAAGATGTAAGTTCAAGCAAGTTAGTATTATAGTTGGTGATCTATTCTTCATAAAACCATGTTGACACGGAGAAATAATAGATTTACAGTAGTGATAAAGGGTTGATGTGATAATTTTTTCGAACAACTTTGTGATTGCAGAAAGTTTGGCAATATCTCTATAATTTGATATGTCAGCTTTGTTACCTTTTTATGTAGCGGAACAATGAAGGATTCCTTCCAGACATCAGGAAAAGATGCGCACTGAAGTGATAAATTGAAAAGTTTAAGAAGCGGCTTACACAGAGACTCCGCACAGAGCTTAAGCAGGCAACTAGGTATTTTATGTGGACCAGGTGAGTAAGTGGGTTTCAACGATTTCAAATTAAGAAGAAGATATTCTTCATCAATTACAGGAGTAACAATGTGGTTACAATGGGAAGTGGGATATGGGTAAAAGTTCCCAAAATAAGATTTAGAGGAATACTATAAGTTGATTGAAAGAATTTTGCAAACAGATCTGCAATACCAAGATCATTGTGGGCTTGTTCATCAGCTAGATACAACGATGAGGAAAATGAAGAAGTCTTGCGCTTTGAGTTATCATAGTTATAAAACTGCTTAGAGTCACGCGAAAATTGAAGTCTACAACGTTAGAGGTAGTTATTAAAACATATGTTATTTAGTGAAAAGAAATTAGCCCAGGCTACACAAAAATTAGTAAAAGCAATAGAAGAACCAGTTCTCTTCAAGTTTTTATATAACCTCGACTTAATGTTTTTCAAGTTAGAAAGTCTTCTAGTAAACCAAGGTGTTTTATAAGATGCTATCGAATCAATTATATTGGGGACATTGGCAGCGATAGTATTGTATACCGTTGCATAAAAAAAAATAAATAGGAGTAGACATATCGCTGCAATTAATTTGAAAGACCAATCTGTTCCGAGAAAGATTGCATTAAGTTGAGCAAAGTTAACTTTACGAAAACAAAACCGACGCTTGCATATAGATGTAGAGACAGATGCTGGACAGGCTACAGACGGATATTTCCAATGTTGGATGATAAATATCCTCAGGAAGACATAATGGTTGGGATCTAGACACAGAAACGCCAGCGAAATCGTTACTAAACACTAGATGAAGTGATCTATTCAAAAAATTGACAACAGAGTTCATTTGAAAAAAAGAGTGGTCAAACATGATGCACAAGAAATCATGATGTGCTGAAGGAAGTAAATAATTCGATGTACTGGAAAAGGACCAAGAAATCAATAGAGATTAAAATCGCCTAGCACGATAAAAGAGTCACGGTCTCGAAGAATGTTATTAACTGAATTAATAGCACTGTCATGACTCAAATAAATTTCTGAAATGGAATTAGGCGGAATATAAGAACATGATATAAAGATAGAATCATGTGGCAAAAATAACTTCACACAAATAAACTTAATATTAGATGGAAAGTTCAGATCTACTAATTCCGATCTTAAGTGTGATATAACAGCGATGAGTACACCACCACGGCAATTACGGCGATCTGTTCAGAAAATTTCATTACTAAGAATATCAGAGTTGAGGCATATCTCTGAAAACGCTACAACATCAGCTTCAAAGGAGAAATTATCCCTATACAAAACGACAAGTTTAGAAAAAAGACCTCTAACATTCTGATAATAGAAAGATTTTCAGAAGGGGAAATTTGTTTTTTGAAATTGTATTCGATGGTGAAGAAGAACTAGTAGAGGCCACACTAGCAGTCGGACGAAGATATTTACTCCGAGGTTTAAATTCATGAATGTATGGTGAAAAGAAAGCTCCGTGCAATTTCAGCTCTCTAGCTCAAAAACCGAGGGACTAGTTTGTATACATACATACAGGCAGACGGACAGATGGATATGGCTAGATCAACTCGGCTCGTCGCCCTGATCAAGAATATATATACTTGATGGGGTCTCCGATGTCTCCTTCTGTGTGTTACAAACTTCATGACAAACTTATAATACTATTTACTGCGTGAAGAGTATAAAAAATGGAGTGCACAGTAACTAATGCGGCAAAAGTGAAACTTTTTTTTTTTGTGTTTTTTTAAATACCTGATCTTATTTCATCTGCTATGCCAAAAATGTGTATTTCGAGCGCGTGTATTTGTTGTTATGTTGCCATGTACATTTTGTTGTTGCATTGTTAAATTTGCTTATCTTCTAGTGGGAATTGGCGACGCCTATTCATATATTAAGAGACATGCACGAATGTATTCAAACGGCATACTTCATACACATTTGCGATTTGTGATGCAAAAGTTTTATAGTTGAATGTCCAAATTTCAAAAAGATAGATAGAAAGTACAAAACCCCGATTCCACTGATCCGACAAATTTGCTGCATATCATATCACCGATGTCTCCTGAGTGTTACAAACTTCACGACAAACTTATAATACTATTCACTGCGTGAAGAGTATAATAAAAATTTAGTGATATGCCACTTTAGTTAAATATTTGCGATATGTAAGTATGTATTAGTTAATTGTGAGTATAAATAAGGTAAATTTGTTAATATATTTGGTTCCTTATTTCTGAGTAACAATCAACTCATTTGAAATTTTCTTATTGTATTAAATGGATATTTTGTAATCCAAAATATATTAATGGGTAGTTAATCAGTCGCATCTCGCACTTTAGTTGTCATCCCGTATTTATGTGAAAACAATTATAAATATATCGGGATTATTTCAGCATTACTTGAAATTGAAGAAATATTGTATAGTCATAATCTCACATGTGAAGCACTTGGATTACCAAATCGCAGAAATGGAAGAAGTAGGTGCATTTGATTCAATTAAACAAGAAATCTTACTCAATGAGCATTCCGAGATTGCTAATCGAGAACAACTGCACATTATAGACCAACTTATTTGAGAAATTCAATACTGGTCCAATGTATTTTGTCTGACTGGGCATGCAGGTTGCGGAAAGACTTTTACTCAAACAGACATTATTCATAAGATAAAAGCAATCAATTTAAAATTTAAAGCATCTCCATTTCCCGCCAAAAATCCGTATGTGTCATTTCGCTGAAGTGTAAACAACAAACTATCTTTGTTCTCTAAACATGTCAACTTTTGTGCCGACAGAACTCAATTTGCGAGAAGTGCTACTTTTTTGTTTTCATTTGAAGAAAAGTGCAGCTGATGGACATCAATTGCTGTGTGAAGCATATAGGGAACATACTCCATCAACAAAAACATGCAATTACTGGTACCGGTGTTTTAAAAGTGGCGATTTTGACACCAGTCACAAGGCACGCGAAGGGAGGGTAGTAAAGTTTGAGGCGGTATTGGATCAAGATTCATCCCAAATTCAAAATGAGCTATCTGAAACGTTGGAAGTGATTCAACAAGCAGTTTAAAATCGTCTCATGGACATGGGTAACAACTAGGTAATTGGGTTCCTTATGAACTCAAGCCAAGAGACGTTGAACGTTGGTTTTTCAGGTGCGAACCACTGCTCCAAAGGCATAATCGGAAGGGTTTTTTGCATCGAATTGTAACGGGGGACGAAAAGTGGATCCACTACGACAACCCAAAGCGCAAAAAACATGGGGTAAACCTGGTCATGCATCAACTTCAACGGCCAAACCGAATATTCATGACAAGAAGCTAATGCTGTGCATCTGGTGGGATCAGCTCGGAGCGATCTACTCTGAGTTGATCCAGCCCAACGAAACCATCACTACGGATCGTTACAAACAACAATTGATGCAATTGAGCCCAGCACTGAAGCTCAAACGCCCCCAATATGCCGAAAGACACGACAAAGTGATTCTCCTTTACGAGAACGCACGACCACATGTTACAAAAGTCGTTAAGGAAACTTTGGAGGCACTAAAATGGAATGTCCTACCACACCCGCTGTATTCACCAGAAATTGCTCCTTCCGGCTACCTCGTGTTCCGGTCGATGACTCATGGCCTGGCCGACCAGTACTTCACTTCTTTTGAAGAAGCCAAAATATGGGCAGAGTTTTGGATAGCTTCAAAAGACGATGCATTTTTCCAACGCGAAATCCGTGTGCTGCCTGAACGATGGGAAAAAGTCGTAGCTTATGATGGACAGTATTATGAATAAAACGTAATGTATCAGTCCCTCGGAATAAAACTTCAAAGTCACTAAAAAAATCCTCAAAACTTATTTGTACACCCAACATAATAAAATATAATGTAAAGGTAATTATTTCGTACATATAAAATGTACGTATAAGTTATTTCGTACATAAGTGTAATTAATTTAGAAAGAATATTTTTAAACACTCGAACCTTAAAAACACTCATTTAATTTAGTAGGTAATTGTGCAGTTGAAAATAGCCAAGAGGCTTGTTCGATATTTTCTCTACTCGAAGAGTTTCCAGCGTCAACTCTGCGTTGAGAACTTCGTCAAGCCGTCAAAAGTCTATCAATGACTCGTGGATCAGCTCGCATGCAAAAGTTTACGCGAATCGTGGAATGAAATCCATCGAAAATGACACACAACCATGAAGAGAACCATTATATGCGAAGTATGAGGTATTCGTTTGAAACTGGAACGTTTTGAAACGGCCGTCATGATTGTTTTTTAGTAAAAAACTTCAGAGTGTGGAGATTGACATTGAACTCTATAAGGCACTTATAAATTTTATTGGCAAAACACGAGATAACTTCGATGATTTCGAAAACAAAGCCAAAAAAACTCTCCTTTGTACAGGAATATGAAAGAGATTTTCGCAGCAATAGAAAGTGTAAGCTACTTCCTGGCGAGACTAACTACAGGTGAAGAGATACAACAAATAATTAATACATTGTCAGAAGATCTCAAAAAACGACGGGATGCTTTAAAATTACTTTACAATAAATTTAATTTTATTACTAACCTGACGAAACTAAGCGCGTCAAAAGTCGAAGAAAAGGCCAATGGTTACAAACTGAAGGTCTTCAAACCATCTACCCAAACGTGGATATTGCACTTCGTATGTGTGTATGTACTCCCGCCAGTAACAGTTCTGCAAAACGACCATTTTCTTGTTTGCGAAGAGTTAAAAATTATTAACGCACAACAATGACGGAGCAAAAGTTTAACGATCTTGCTATGCTTAATATAGAAGCTAATATTTTAAGGAAATTGGATTACGAAGATTTAATTAATGATTTTGCTGTGCTTAAATGCAAACGAGTTTTGTAACACATTGTAAAACACTTATTATATCTTTCCTTGTGTGAGAATAAACCTGTAGTTAAATAAATAAAACCTGAAACCTTTTTAAATGTTTTATTTATATGTGCAATTATCCCTGAAACATAGGAAAATATTACAGACTAGCAGCTATTATAGTTAACTAAATTTCGGAAAGTAAATTCATTATGTAGTCTATATGATGGGTACTGAGAAAAGGGCGGTTGGTACTTACAACATGGCCTAGGGCGGCCAAAACTTCGAAGCAGCATACAGTGGAATTGCTTCAACACTATTAATTGGGGAAGAGATATTACATATATGTTCCACTTTTGGATACCGCTGTATCTAAAGATACCCTTAACAGTATTCAAGGTCGATTTGGTTAAATTCTCTCTTTTCTGAAGTTATTAAAGGAAAAAAAATACCAAGAACTGTAGTTTAATGTTTTCCCCGCTAAACTGCATTTAAAGAATTCAAAAATTTAGTTGTTTTAAGGTATAAATTTGCATTTTAGCCTTTGAAGTATAATAGACGAAATAAGCAAAACCAACCAATGCTGAATATACCTGCTTGCATATAAATTTTAAAATTTTCGAAGATTCCAATTTGACTTTAATTCAATTAATTTATATGTCAAAATAAAATATATTTTTCGGTAATGAAGCTGTGAAGTTTTAATTTTGTTTTAAAACTGTGTAGAAAGTGATAAGATCAATAAGAATTTTTAATAATATACAATTTTTGTTTGTTGAGAAAGGAAGTTTCTTTTGATTGGTTTTTGTAGAGTGCGGAATGTAAAAGGGAGTGAGCAGTGTCAAAATATTTGCTTGGCATCTGTGGCTGAGTGTAAATACTACCAAGAGGATCCAAAGAAAACTAAACGATAACTGTCACCCCAAGATAAGATCCGCCATAAACTCGATACCTATAAGACCCCCCCCTAAAATGAATCAGCTGTTCGTTCGAACGTCAATGCTCGAAAAATGAAATTGTCGCGTTTCCTATCACACCTAAGTTTTTCTTGGTCGTCAAACGACATCAAAAACGTTGGTGTTTTCTATCGCATACCCGTATAACAATAAAACCAAAAAGTATTTGCTGGTAAGTCCATACATCAGTGTGGTAATTTCAGAAAATTGTTCCTGTTGTACCACGCGGATCACGTGCAGTGTTAGTAGAAAATTGTATTATCAGTTGGATTGAATTTTCTTCATTTCATCATGTTACTTTAAATCAAAACATGAGTACATTGCCAACTGAAGTTAGATTTGCTGAATTTTTTAAGGAAATCGGCAATAATGAAATCCCAAGAATATGGTAATGATATAATTCAAACTCAACTCAGTTTCCTTTAATTCTAGTGTATGCCATGACTACAAACAAGTCACAAGGTCAATTTGCAATCATCTATTAAAATTTTACAATTAAAATCGTCATTGAATGCAATTAAATACTTATTTGACTTTCTTCCGACCACTGCGCGATCCTAGCATTGTTAAAGCTGCAATCGAATCAACAGTTTAGTTTTAATTTTTAGCTTGTGCTCTGACTGTGGCTGGTGAATTTTGTTATAGCAATAGCCGAAGCTACAGTTTAGTTTAGATTTTTTGTTTCCGCTTCGACTACGAATGCTGAATTTTCGGAAGCAACCATCGAAGCAACAGCAAAAGGAATGAATGACTGATAGTTTCTAAACACTGCAAAAGAATAAACAAAAATTTTGTGTTATCGTTACTTATGTAAGTGCTGTCATTCTAACATAGCGATTAGTTTTTTCACCTGCACATACGAAGCTTGTTAAAAAGTATCGCGACTTTTGAATTAACGTGGGCTACATATATTCGAACTTCGATTTTTTTGTGGCGTTGTGTTGGTACTCATGTCGCCCACTTATGCTGACAAGATCGGCCATTTTGAATGTTTAATTAATTTTTGACTGTTGTTTTGCTTGCACGTGTTTTGGCTCGTCTTCGATTTTTGCCATATTCATCCGGCATCTTCCATTGGGATGAGTGAGCTTTTGTTTCCATGTCATAACCATAAACCCATGATTTGTCACCAGTTATTTTCCTCTAGAGCAAATTTGGGTCGTCACGGACCGAGTCCAACAGCTCCTGAGCAATGTTAACGCGATGCTGTTTTGGTTGAAATTGAGCAATATCGGCACGAATTTCCGATAAACTTTGCTTTCGTCCAAGGTAGCTTCTCCATATGCCACAGTCAACATTCGGATGCGTCCGCGCATTTAATTTTGTTTTTCACACAAAATTTGATACAGATTCGTTGGTTCATTTTTTGAAAAACACGTGCAAGCAAAACAGCTGTCAAAAATTAACTAAACATTCAAAATAGCCGACTAAGTGAACGACATGAGTACCAACATAACGTTAAAAATAAAAACAAAACGAAAATCGAATATACAATACGTGGCCCGCGTAAATTCAAAATTCACGATACTTTTTGAACTGACCTCGTAACCATTCTATAGTATCATTCTTAATTTTCCAGTCTTAATACTTATTTGTTTTTTAAAACTATTTGTAAAACAGCTTTTTGATACACAATTTTCAAAATTTCGCAGTAGTCAGCTGCCCCACAATAGGAATACACTGTCAAAATTTCAACTTTTTTGTTCCAGCCGTATGGTCGGTATTCACAAACTATTATTCATTTATACAGTATGTCAATAATCACTTTTCATACTAGTGAGATAGACTTACTTACCAAAAAAATTTAAAAAAAGAATCCAAATTTTGCTAAGATGAATAAATTTAACCATAGTGAAGCAGTAAATAAATATCTAGAAGTTGCCGAGTCGTTTCGTTTATCTGAAAATAATTGAAAATTCAGAAGATTAATTACATACACTTTTATATGCCACCAAATATTTTTTTTAATTTTTGAGGTGAACCACTTTAGGTCCGGTGGAATAAAAAATATCGTTTACTTCTTTTGCTAGAAGACTCGAAGTGCCGTATAACCAGAAAAAAAATCACAGCGGATAATTGTTGTCTCAAAATCATTTTTGTTGGAACGAATTTATTATTTGGACTACTTCGGTATCTGAAATTTAATCAAACATAGCCTCGAGGCACATTTCGTTGTTTTTAATTGTTTTTTAAAATTTTGGACTTTTATTTTGTACTTTGACGTTTGATTTTTTGTTTTTAAATTGGACTGCCTGTATTAGTATCTTCTTCTAGTGACTGTCTACCCATGGTGTAAGAAAACAAGGTGCCTCCAATTTTTTACCGCTATGTGTCGATCTCTTCAAATGGTCCTTATTTCTTAATTTTTACGCTGCACAACACTATCATATATTCATTGTTTACATATTAACATATGTGCATATTTAAGTGCTTGCAAAGTATATGAAAAATACAAAATTTACTGTTTTATTGTTTAATTCAGTATTTTATTCAATTTACACCGCATTTTCAATTTAAATTTCCTTTTAATAATTTTATTTTGATTTTGATAATTTCTCCGAACACAGCTGATCAAAGCGCAAAAAATTGATTTTATAACACTAATTTTTACATTTTCAATGCATTTTCACGTTGTGTTCAACACTAAATGCGTGTTTTTCAGCGTTTTAATACACTGATGATACTTATTCACTTCAAATTGAGAGTGAGCGAATTTTGAGAGCGTAACAAGCCAAATTGGCGTCACCTTGTTTTCTTACACCATGCTGTCTACCATCTACAAATCAGTTAGGGTATTCACGAGATGTCGAAATCGTCGAAAATTGTGTACGGTAGCAAATTTACTAGCTCAATCTCGTGAACGAGCAATTGTGCTTGCACTTAGCAAATTAGCTCATTTTTTATTGCAATTGATTCTGTTTTGAATTTTTTTGGCGCGTTGTGATTTTACCATATGATTGGGCACATTTGCCAATTAATAATAAATTCACAATATAGACAGCCCTCACTTTTCTACGGGTTTCGAAAGTTTTCGATACTCAATTGGTCAGCAAATTTACTATCCGTCGAAAAATGTTTTATATAGACCCAGGGTCGCTTTGAGTTTACAATTTAGACGATTTTCGACGTTTTCCACATCTCGCGAATAACCTAAGTACGCATTACTACTTAAAACATCGTCTTAAGCATACATCACTATGCACTTGTGGGAATAAACGAATTGTTTCTGGTATTACCTTTGTGTTGATCTTAATTACCATTTTTTATTCAAACATTTTATTGACGACACTTAAATGCTTGCCTACAAAGAACAACCATATATTTATTTCAATTATCATTATTTGCTGAACATTTTGTTGCCTTATGTATCAAACTAATTAAATTTTGATTTATTCAAACTTTGTCATTCACGGAAGCTGTCCTCCACGTTTGCTCTTGTTTTCTTTGAAGTAACTAAAGGTACAGCGAGAAAGTTGTACATAAAAAAACATTACTTTTTAATTATATTTTTAGTATTTTCGTTTTTTAATTGCATAATACCATTTTAGCGAAGCAATCCGATAAAAACAATTGATTTTTGGTAAACAGTTTCTTCCACCACAATAATGTTTCCGCTTAGGCTGAAAATACACCGAAGCGAACAAACACGTTCTTTTGCCTGGTTGAAATACAAAAGAAAAGAAAAAGCAAATCTACATGTAATTTAAATAGGCAAATTGTGGCTTCAAAAGACGGCTTTCGCCGTTATTATTATTGTTTTACGTGTATTTCAACTAGACCAAAAACATGTTTGTCTTATATGTAAGTATAATATCAACCTTAGGCTGTCATGAGACAAAACGGCATTTTTTCTGATAAAACAACAATACATTGTGTCTTATGATGCAGCACACATCAAGGCAGACAAGACGAAACAAATATTTTTGTCTGAAACGTCATGAAAGACATGTCTCGTTGTCGAGAGATGGCCTGTTGTCGTTTGATGACAACATTTTTCATTTTCATGTTCGGGTATGACAAAAAAATTCGTACTCATTGCTTGTGTTTTTGGTTGCCGAAAGTGAGACGTAATTCAATGGTACTCAATTATGCTAAGCAAGGGAATGCATTCGTATAGACTTCTAATAGCTAACATTCTTAGTTATTATAAATTTATATAAAACAAAGTCGGTTTAGTTTCATCATTTATAACTGGATAGATTTTTAAGATCTTTAATTTTTTGGATTTGTCTCCGCCCCGAAAATTTATGTAGAAAATCCACTTTCTCATACAATTTGTAAGGAATAACAACATGTAAGAAAAAGGTTTACAACAACACATGCAAAAAACCGCGATGCCTCTTTTACACTACAACATCATATCGATGTGATTGTAATCACTGTGTTTGAGGCATGTAACAAACGCATTCGAAATGGCAACCAAGTCATTTTCATTATGAATGATGCAAGTTTCAAGTTCTTGGTTGACCAAATAGAATGAATAGAGTTTCATAAGGAGTAAAAAAAAGGTTGCTTCGGGCGCACACGCAGGTAAACGAAGTCATCCGAGTAGGTTCGCATACAAATTTTTATTCTCGGCTCACAGCTCTAAGGCGCAGGCAACTGTCGACGGAGATTGTCCCTTTTGCACGCACTTCTTTGACTTTCTTTTTGTCTTTCACTCATGCCGAACCGAATCAAATGAATTTTCGAATTTATTTGGAAATTTTTGGGAAATGCAGTTGTGCAAAACTCTAGTATGTAAACACTATTACTCTGTTTATACGATAGCTGATTCGGTGTTTAGTCAGCTCGGGTAATCTTAGCACACGTGTATAAAGGGGTCGTTCAAGTATTACGTAAGCAAAATTTCGATGTTTTTGCTGTCACACTTATTAATAATGGCATCACAGCCAATCACTGACTGTCTTAGTGACTGCCAACCTTTCACACAACAAGTAGTAGTGATTGCGCTAAATAAAATCCATCATCAAAATTCTTCACTCTTTTTAAGTCAGCGGATTTCCACCAGTTTTTTTTTTGTTTGTAAACAAAGAAATAAAATGGCAATTTTCAAGAAGAAATTAAAAAAAATAATCGTTCACAGGATAACCTAGAGGTACTTTTACAAATTCCTTTCATCATCGCCAAGCTCTTGCGGTCAAAAACTATCAGAAAATATTGCGGAAAGGTGGAATCAGAAGGGAATCAGTTTTTAAATGCAGCTTTAGATGAGGCAAGTTTGGCAACCTACCAAAAAGAAAAACTGCTAGAAATACCTGCCGATGAAATGTTGCACTTAGAAATCAAGTCTGTCAATTTGGATACCTTTTGGTTAAAAAAAGAATTCCCAAAATTAACAACAGAAGCTTTGAAGTATTTGATTCCATTTGCCTATGTGATTCTCTCACAAGAATTTTCGTACGTTCTTCTTCTTCTAAATTTTTACGCTGCACAACACTATCATATGTTGTTTATGTTTATTCAATTCATAAATGTGATTATGTGGATATTTAACTGCCTGAAAATTTGAAATTTATATGAAAAATAGAAAAGTTGCTGTTTTGTTCTTTACTTTTTTATTTTATTGATTTTTATGTGTGTTTTGCATTGGGTATCCACTATTTTTAATGTTATTTTAATAATTTTATTTTCAATAATAATTCAAACCGACACAACACAGCTAATCAAAGCGCAAACAATTGACTTCATAACACTAATTTTCAGGTTTCAAAGGTTTACCACACTAAATATGCGTAACTGATAGTGAGCAATTTTGAGAGAGTATCAGGTCGCTACCTTGTTTTCTTGTATCATGATCTGGAAGTACACAAACGACTTCAACGATAAGCTGCAATGTCGACAAACGAACCTTTGCAGCTTCAAAGTACACAAACGACGTCGAAGTACACTAATATTGACTTCAGAAAATGAAACACAGCTGTGAATTTGAAAATTTAAGAAAGTAATTATTGAAAAAAAGCGTATTATTAATAGAATCAGCCAAGTGTGAGTCGGACTCGCACACAGAGGGTTCTATACCATCGCACCAGATTTAACACAATGTATGCAAATTTGTACCTCTGTCTGAAGTTATGTAAAATTAATTTGATTTTGTTTTTGTCGCAAAAGTGAAATATTCAAAAGCCTAGTATACTACAAAAAAAGGTAAACAGAACATTAAATTAAATAACAATGCTTCCATTTTATTTTTAGTATTTGTCGCTGTACACACAATTGAATTACATACTCTGTGAAAATTTCAACTCTCTACCTATTACGGTTCATGAGATAGAGCCGGAGTCGGACGGACGGCGTAAGCTTAGTAATAGGGTCTCGTAAGCACCCTATAGGTACGGAACCCTAAAAATTAAAATAATAAATAAGAATGATAAGAAATACCAGCCTCTGACCCGATTGTGGATATTTATTTGCAACAGTATCGAGCTATGCCCCTACTCACAGCCATGTGTGGTCAGAGACATATAAACTAATAGACTACAATAATGCAGACGGTATTGATGACCCAAATCTGCGACATCCAGTTCATCCAGCCTGCAGTGTGATCATGAGTCCCATAGGCAGCGAGGGACGAAGGTATTAACCGATGAGAGCGATATCTCAATTTCTGGTAGGACGACTAGGGTTTCTGTACAGACTCAATTCTCGATTATTAATATATTGCGGTGACCAAATGCAAGAGCAATACTCGAGGAGTGGACGCACAAAAGATATAAGGGTCATTAAATTCAATAGACCAACGTTTAATGAAACCAAAACCCTTTGTCTTATTACGATAGAAAATATATGTTGGTTAAATCACAGCTTGGGATCAAACAGGACACCGAGGTCATGAACTTACATTTAGAGATATTTGGATATAAGTAATTTGCAGAACACCAAGAATGTAAAGAATCAAGATCCTCTTGGAGTCTGAGATGGGAGGCACCATCATTAAATGAAAGGTACAATTTTACATCATCAGCGTACATGAGCACACGAGAATGTGAGATGGAGAAAGGGAGGTCATTTACAAAATGGTTAAACAATAATGAACCTAGATGGCTCCCTTGAGGAACTCCAGAAGTGACAAAGACTGGACCAGAAAGAGTGGACTTAAATAACACTCGTTGAACCCTATTTCTCAAATAAGATGCAATCCAACAAAGAAGTTGTTGTGGAAAACCTAAAAGGTCAAGTTTATGTACAAGCAGATCATGATTAACAGAATCAAACGCTTTACTGAAGTCAGTGTAAATAACATCAGTTTGACGGTTGTCCCTAAATCCAAGATTTACAAAAGATGTAAACTCAAGCAAGTTTGTAGTTGAAGACCGCTTTTTCATAAAATCATGTTGACACGGAGGAATAATTGTTTAACAAAAGTGATAAAAGGTTGAAGTGAAAAGTTTTTCAATTTTGGGATTGCAGAAAGTTTAGCAATACCCCTGTATTTGGATACGTCAGCTTTGTTACCTTTTTGTGCAGGGGAATAGTAAAGGATTCCTTCCAGATAGGAGGGAAATATGCGCTTTCAAGTAATAAATTCAAAGGCTTGAAAAGTGGCTTACACAGTGCTTGAGCAGACAACTAGGTATTTTGTTTGGGTCGGGTGAGCAAGTGGATTTCAACGAATTTAAGTTTATAAGGAGACACTCCTTTCTAATTACAGGAGTACCAATGGGGTTACAATGGAAAATGGGATAAGGATACCGGTTTTGAATATAGGATTCAGAGGAATAAGTGGATTGAAAGAATTGTTCAAACAGGTCCGCAATACCCAAATCACTATGGCCATGTTCATTAACTAGATACACTGATGAGGGAAATAAAGAAGACTTGCGCTTTGAGTTCACAAAGTTACAGAACTGCTTAGGGGCACGTGAAAATTTAAGTCTACAACGTGAGAGATAGTAGGCATCTAAAATATTGTATACCACTTCATAGAAAAAATTAATAGTAGTAGTCATATCACTGCAATTGTACAAAAAAGACCAATCTATTCCGAGAAAGACTGCATTTAGTTGGGCAAAGTTCACTTTGCGAAAACAAAAATGATGCTTACAAGTAGATGTGGAGTCTGAAACAGGACAGGTTACAGAATGGGATATTTCCAATGTTGGATGGTAAGTATCCTCAGGAATACTTAAAGGTTGGCATCTGGACACAAAAGTACCAGCGGAATCATTACTAAACACAAAAAATAAATAAATAATAAATAAAAATATAATCGCCTAGCATGATAAAAGAGTCACTGTCCTGAAGAATGTTATTGACAGAGTTAATGGCTCTGGCATGACTCATATAAGTTTGCAAATTGGAATTACGCGGAATATATAGTAAAAACAGATTCATGAGGCAAAAATAACCTCACAGAAATAAACTCAATAATAGCTTAACAGTTTAGATCAACAAATTCTGATCGAAGGTGAGAGACAACAGCAATGAGGACACTGTATCTGCGGCGA
Organism: Amiota mariae; assembly: GCA_035041805.1. Classification (NCBI taxonomy): domain Eukaryota; kingdom Metazoa; phylum Arthropoda; class Insecta; order Diptera; family Drosophilidae; genus Amiota; species Amiota mariae. The sequence continues at coordinate 53,409 of JAWNKV010000298.1, forward strand.
ATAGGGCGATGTGTCATATATGTGATGATATTATAACAGAAAATTTCATTACCTAGGTAGAAACTATCCCTATACAATTTATGAAACTTGGACAATAAACTTGTAACATTTTGATATATTATAGAGATATGCTGAAGGCAGGAAGCTAGTTTTTTGGAGCCGAGCTTAGAGCCGAAGGTGAACTAGTGTGTACTGGAAGCTTAGCAGTAATAGGTCTATTCCTTCTCTTCTTTTCAAATTCATGAACAACCATATTTGGAGCCCAGAATTTCGGATCACAATCTTCGTCGAATGATTCCGAAGGCACACTACACTTTACCAATGCAGTGGGAGCTAGGCGAAATCTGTCCCTTACATAAAAAAGGTGATCTCCTTATATGCTCAAACTACCGTCCTATAACCCTACTAAACGTGATATACAAAATATTCTCAGGCATACTATACGATAAACTAAAACCATACGCTAACAAAATAGTTGGACCATGCCAAGGTGGTTTCCAAGAAGGAAAATCAACTACAGACCAAATTCATGTCATACGACAAATACTTGAAGAAACAAGAGAGTATAATATTACTACTTATCACCTGTTTATCGATTTTAAGGCTGCTTATGACAGTACAAATAGATAAAAACTGTATGAAGCTATGATAGAATTTAATATACCATCAAAAATAATAAAGCTTGTGAAATCGACCATGACAACCGTGCGAAACAAAGTGCGTATCCAAAACAACGTATCTTCTGAGTTTGTCAGTAACACTGGTGTACGCCAAGGCGATGGGTTGTCGTGTCTTCTATTTAACCTCGCTTTAGAAAAAGTTATTCGGGATGCAGATATTGATACTAGAGGTACCATTATACAAAAATCAGTGAAGATACTGGCCTATGCGGATGACATTGACCTGATAGTGAGATCAATGGATAGCTTAAAAGAAAATTTTATAAAAATCCAAAACACAGCTTTAAAAATTGGTTTGCATATCAATGAACAAAAAACAAAAGTAATGGTGTCAACAACAAATAATCGAATTAAAACCTCTATAGGCGACATGATACTATTCGGACTCCATACATTTGATGTAGTGAACGAATTTGTGTATCTTGGTGCAACGATAACTAATACAAACAATATAAGTACAGAAATTAACAGACGTATCATGGCAAAGAAATGTTATTTTGGCATGTAAAACATCTTAAAAAGCAGGAAGTGAAACTTGGACCCTCAACAAACAAGATGAAGTAAAGCTAGGCGTATTCAAAAGAAAGGTGCTACGGAGAATATAAGGAGCAATAAAAGATGGTGATGGCTGGCTCAAACGATACAATAACGAAGTTATGCAACTATACGCATCAGACAGTGTATTAACAACAATAAAAGTGAATAGACTACGGTGGGCAGGCCACGTTATGAGGGGCGGCAATTCTTATCCACCATTTCAAATCACAACCGCTAAAACTTATATGAGCAGAAACAGAGGTAGACCTAAACTCCGTTGGATAGATGACATTTTTGGTGATGCACAAACCATTGGTTGGCGTAACTGGCGCACTATATGTCACGATCGAGCTCTCTGGAGGCGAATATTGCAGCAGACGCAGACCCTACATGGGTTGTCTGGCCATAAATGATGATGACTAGAAAATCATTGCAAAACGTTTAAATTAAAATTAGCTTTATAGATTTATATTTTTTGTATGCTATGTGATTTATAAACAAAAAATATTTTGTTGTTATATTTTATTTATTTATTTATTTGAAAGGGCATTGACAAAGAAACTGTCAGCTTAAAAACCAAAATGAATGTAACAATTAACACTTAAAAGTAAGACAAAAATATATATTGAAGTGAAAAAACAATAATTAGAAAAAAAAACATGAAACTAAATACTATAAATAAGGATTATGTGAAATGCCAGCCTCTGACCCGATGGAGGAAATTTATTTGCAAATAGTAGCGAGCTATGCCCCTACTCACAGCTATGTGTGCTCAGAGACATATGAACTAATAAACTACAATAATGCAGATGGTAAAGGTGACCCAAATCAGCGACATCCAGTTCATACAAGCGTGATCATGAGTCCCGTAAGCATCGAAGGACGATGGTATTAGTCGACGAGGGCGATATCTCAGGCGAGAGAACGTGATAGAATTTATTATTTGACGTGCATAAAACTCGGAAAGGATCGTGTAGGGTACAGTTAGTAGTGCATCTATTCAATGCTAAAGGGACAAAAATTCTGGTAGGACGACTAGGGACACAAAAGTTTAACTGATTCAATAGCTCAGCAGAATCAATTTCCCAACTATGAGCTTATGAAGAAAACTAATCCCAAGAGCTAACATGGAAGACTGATAAGAAGGAGCCTATCAGAGTAAGATGGCAAGGAGAAAGAAAGAATCAAGTTCCTCTTGGAGTCTGAGATGGGAGGCACTATCTTCAAATGAAAGGCACAATTTTACATCATCAGCGTACATGAGCACACGAGAATGTGAGATGGAGAAAGGGAGATCATTTACAAAATGGTTAAACAATAATGAACCTAGATTGCTCCCTTGAGGAACTCCAGAGGTGACAAAGACTGGACCGGAAAGAGTGGACTTAAATAACACTCGTTGAACCCTATTTCTCAAATAAGAAGCAATCCAACAAAGAAGATGTTGTCGAAAACCTAAAAGGTCAAGTTTATGTACAAGCAGATCATGATTAACAGAATCAAACGCTTTACTGAAGTCAGTGTAAATAACATCAGTTTGACGTTTGTTCCTAAAACCAAGATTTACAAAAGATGTAAACTCAAGCAAGTTTGTAGTTGAAGAACGCTTTTGCATACAACCATGTTTACACGGAGAAATAATTGTTTTACAAAAGTGATAAAAGGTTGAAGTGAAAATTATTTCAATTTTGGGATTGCAGAAAGTTTAGCAATACCGCTGTAATTGGATATGCTAGCTTTGTTACATTTTTTGTGTAGGGGAATAATAAAGAATTCCTCCCAGATAGGAGGGAAAGATGCGCTCTGAAGTGATGAATTGAAAAGTTTCAAAAGTGGTTTACACAGAGACTCCGCACAGTGCGTAAGCAGACAACTAGGTATTTTGTCTGGGCCGGGTGAGCAAGTGGATTTCAACGATTTTAAATTTGTAAGAAGACATTCCTCCATAATAACAGGAGAAAGAATGATCTTATAATGGGAATTGGGATAAGGATACCGGTTTTGAATATAGGATTCAGAGGAATAAGTGGACTGAAAGAATTTTGCAAACAGATCCGCAAAACACCATTAATGGCCATGTTGCTAGATACAATGATGAGGGAAATAAGAAAGACTTGTGCTTTGAGTTCACAAAGTTATTGTAACAAATGTTATTTAGAAAAAGAAAATTAGCCTGGGCCACACAAAAGTTAGCAAAAGCAATAGAAGAGGTTTACTACAGAATTCATTTCAAACAAGGAAATTTCAAACAGTGTGTCCAAGAAATCATGTTGTGCTGAAGGAACTAGATACTTCGAGATTCCAAAAAAAGGATCATGAAATGAATGGGAGATTAAAATCACCTAGCACGATAAAAGAGTCACGGTCCCGAAGAATTTTATTAACAGAGTTAATGGCTCTAGCATGACACATGTAAGTTTCCAAATTGGAATTAGGTGGAATATAAAAACACGATATATAAACAGATTCATGAGGCAAAAATAACTTCACACAAATAAACTCAATATTAGCTGAACAGTTTAGATCAACGAATTCGGATCGAAGGTGAGAGACAACAGCAATGAGGACGCCACCTCCGCGTCGAATAGGGCGATCGATTCTATATGTGATGAAATTTGAACAGAAAATTTCATTACTAAGAATAGCAGAGTGAAGCCATGTCTAGAAAAACGCTATAACATCAGATTCAAAGGAGAAACTATCCCTATACAAATTGTTAAGCTTGGACAATATGCATATGACAACTCTCCGAGCTGACTAAACACCGAATCAGCTATCGTATATGTTTGAGGAAATGTAAACACGTTCCTTTCCACACGGTTTGATTTTAAAACATAGTTTTTGTACACTTTACTCGGTACATATATTCATGTATAGCATTTTAATTTTTTTTTTAAACGTTCCTCACTATTTATTAAATAAAAAGTATAAGCAAAGAAAAACTTTAAAATGATCACTTTCAATTCATTCTGTTTATTATTTCAATATGTTTTTTATTGCGTTTTTAACCAATCTTTATTTTCTAAAAAGTACAATATTTTTTTAAACGGTCTACTTTGTAAAATCAGACTCAGGTGTATACTTTATCTGTTGAATGAATTTTAACTTTCAGTGAAAGTTTCTGAGGCATGTTTTGCCCATATACACATGCATGTATTTATATATTATACGGAAGCCAAATGCACACGCGAAAATCTTTCTACACACACACATACGTATTACGTTTATCGACCTATTGCTTTTGTAACAAAATACTCTGCATTTCTTATTAAAAGCTTTTTACAAATCCATAAATACAAAATGTAATTAAAATTAGTACGCATACTCAAAGCAAAGCGAAGTACGTGTATAACTTTATTGCGACTAGTTTCGTGTCTGAAAAACAACTAAATATGAGGGACTTAAAAAAGTCATTGAATAAAAATGTATGTTAAGTCATGCATACATACATTCAAATGTGTAAACATTCGTACATACACATAACTCAGTGGCGCATTTTGTATAATTGAGACCTTGGGTATAGTAAAATTTCGGGGCTCTTTACCAAGTTGAAAAACCGGGTAATCCGGGTTGTTCGAGATCGAGCGACTTTTTTTTTTTAATCGAATATTTTGTTAAATGAATTTGAAGTGTTAGTCTACGTTATACTTATTCTATGCTAGACTGTCTTACACTAAATACTCTTACCATTCGACCATCATTACTTGTAATCGTCCGGAAAAAAAAGAAAGATATTTATTAATCGAAATTTGAATGGCCCTTTCTTCATCGCACAAATACCATCCCACCCCCCAACCTCTTAACCATCCTACCCGACAAAAATTAAATCATTGTCTTTTAGGGGTTCTCCGAATAATTTTGACTATTTATTTTTTTTCTGAATTTGACTTTTTCCCCTCAAGTTGGCAAGCCTGTGTTTAACTTATATATATTTTTGCAAATGTATTCAATTCATCTATTATTTTATGGAACAATAATTTTGAAAATCGATAATTTTTCACAAACAAATTGTACGACATTGAAAATGGATCATTATGCTCACGCAAAGATTTTTACACATTTCCTTTTGGCATAGTTTTCATTATATACCAAAATTTCCGCGTGAAATCAAGAAATCGAAAGATTTTCTATTTTACAGACCGATAACCGTGTATACAATAGTTTCTGCCGAAGTTTACATTAGTGTTGTCAGCAGAGAATGCCGAAACTTTTTTTTTAAAGAAAGTCCACTTTTCTCCAAAGCGTCTGCTTCGATGCTTGACTAGCACATTCGTTATTCAGTTCTACAAATTCAAGTAGACGGTTTTCAATACCGGTATCGTATTCAAAGAATCGCATCGGTTGCTATAGAAAAGTATAGATTTTATTCTTAATAGGTCTTTAAAATATTTTTAACGGACTCTTTGGCTTATGTTCGACATACTATAGCTTCAGCTATTGTTCATCCGCAGTTAAAACCTTTGGGTTTTTTGAATCATTGCAGATATATGGTAATAACTTGTGTTAACGAGTTTTTAGGGAGGTTAAAGTCCCGCACTTGGTTCTAGACCGGACTGGCTTTTCTGCCGATTAAAAAAAAAAAAAAAAAACTTGTGTTAACAATCCAAGTTTTTGTAACTAACCCACCTATTCTCAAAAATATCACAAAACAGATCATACTGTTAACGCCTAACATTATCTTCCGGTCGCTGTTAAGCCATTTTTCCATATGAAAAAAAGCTCTTGTCATCAAAGCTTTTGAAATCGACTATCATTCGCCTAAATAGTCGGTCGAGCATGTCTTTCGATAATTGGACAGGAATGTGAAATATTTGTGTGCACTGTTATTGCTCTGTAAAATGAATAATCTTGTTTTTGGCTCGCGGAAATTTTGAATGATGATGAAAATTACTAAAAAAGAAACGTTTTAATCATAGTGATCCATTCAATGCAGGACAATATTTTTGTGAAAAATTATTGATTTTCAAAATATTGTGCCATCAATTGCATACATTCGCAAATACATATAAGATAAAATCAGGCTTGTCATCTTGGGGGAAAAAATCAAATTCAGAAGAAAAAAATTTAAATAATCAGAATTACTCGGAGAATCCCTAAAAACCACCAGTTTTCATATTTGTATAATATTTTTTTTATTTAAATATTTAATATTTCCAACATATTTCCATTTTCTTTAAGTTGGCAAACCTGCATAAACTCAAGTTTACAGATTGGTAACATACACTTTACAGATTATAACAAAAACAGTTTTTTTTTAACAGCGAAGCTTTCAACGAGCTTTTTGTCCAATTATGTGATAATTTTGAGAATAGCCGACCTATTCTCGTTGTTTTTGCGTTGACACCTCATATAAAGTAAGCTTTTATCATTTTTGCGATTCTCACACAAGTTGAAAGCTGCGCTGTTAAAAAAGCTTTTTTTAACACCAGTCTATAAAGTGTATGTCACCAGTCAGTAAACTTTAGTTTATGCAGGTTTACCAACTTAGCAGAAAATGAAAATATGTTGAAAATATGAAATATTAAAAAAAAATCTTATACAAAAATGAAAGCAGGTGTTTTTTAGGGGTTCTCCGAGTAATTCTAACTATATAAATTTTTTTTCCTAAATTTGATTTTTTCCGCTAAGTTGGCAGCTCAAAATTATTGTTTGTTTATGCTTGCTATGTTTGCGAATGCTTCTTCTTTACTGTGCTAAAATGGAAATCAAAAACGTAAGTATTTGTAATTATTATTATTATTAATAAAATTATTTACAAATTGTTTTATATATTTTGTAAGAGAAATAGATCTCAACGGACTACGCATGAACAACTGGAATATTATGTGTCATTCTGCAAGGAGCACCCAGAATTACAAGTAGGGAAAAATTCTCCGATGGCACCACGTGTCATACAAAATTTGTGGGACAAATTGGCCACAGATTTGAATGGCATAAGAGGACCAACACGCACTGCAAAAGAGTGGAAATTGGTAAGATATTTAAAGAATTGTGAAATGTTCACTTTCTTACAGCAATTTATTTATTTCAGAGCCTCAAAAATTGGAAAAACACCATCAGAAGCAGAGTTCGTGCAATGAAAGTGAACTTGCAAATGACTGGTGGAGGACCACACATGATGGCACCAAGTAGATTCGAGGAGCAGGCATTGCATGTATTTGGCCTTGCTGCTATCGACGGCATTGAATATGGCTTGAACTTATTTTGAATTCATTTTGTACTTCTGTACATTTTTGATTTTTTTAGATGCAAACAGAAAACACCAACGAGCAGTTGCCAGCAGTTATGTCACCATCAGTTTTTGTAGCTTCACAATTTCAATCGGAAAGCGTGCCATCGCCATCACCATTGGCATTGCCATCAACATCACCATCGCCATCGCCATCACCATTGGCATTGCCATTGCCATCAACCACACCATCACCATCGCCATCACCATCGCCATCACCATTGTCGTTGCCATTCCCATCACCTACACCATTACCATTGTCGTTGCCATTTCCATCACCCACAACATCACCATTGGCATTGCCTTCACCATCCAGCAGCCACAATCAAAAGGAGAAACGCATTGACCAGCTCTACGAAATTCCTGTAGCAAATATGCAAGCCCAAAGTAGCCGCGAAGAACGGCTCATGGTGGCTTTGGAAAGTATGGGCAACTCCTTTGCAATCTTGGTTAATGTGTTGGTCAAATATGCAGAACACACAAAATAACATAAATAGAAAACAAATGAATTTCAAAATATTTATTTATTAAGTGAACTTATATACATTGATCTAATTGTCGTAGCCTCTCTGTACAAATTATGTTGATGTACATTATCCGCTTCCTCTTCTTCTTCGGTTTCTATTTGTTCAGAATCATTCTCCAGCCGCACTCCACGCCTCATACAAATATTGTGGTGTATGAAGCATGCGCCAATAATCCTCAATTCCCTTTCGTGCCTGTATTAGAGCATGCGCTGTCTCGATAGGCATCGAAAACGTGACTTCAAGACACCGAATGCCCGCTCCACAACGTTCCTGGCCTTCGCATGAATTGTATTGTAATTCCTTTCGGGACCAGTTGAAGGCTCTGCCACTGGAGTCATCACCCACGGTTCCAATGGATACCCCTTGTCCGCAAGGAGCCACGTGGGAACCGAAGCTGAATTATTCGCCATCAAATGGTGCCGTGCTTCCGACATCCTCCATATCGCAGAGTCGTGGCAGGACCCAGGGAAGTTTGGATTAATTGATGTGAACACAAACTGGTGATCACAAACCTGGCGAAAAATAAACGTTCACACCATGTATAATTTATATTATGTTGTTCATACTTACGGCTTCCACATTAATGCTATAATATCCCTTCCTATTCATGTATAGGGAGAGGGGATTGTTAGCATCATTTTTTTGGGGCAACGATAGCAACGTGTATGCAGTTCACTGCACCAATTGTGGCCCGTATGCCAAATGCATTGTAAAATCTACAAATAACAATAAATAAATACATACAAAATGTCCGTGCTTCTTATAGTTTTTTTTACCTACCCTTGCTTCACTTCATTTTTTTCCTCAATTGTTTGAGGGAAACTGAAGATTGGCTCATGGGAGCAGCGTGGTTGTTTCCTATGCACTTTTGGTATGAATCATGTGCATAGAAATATAAAGCCATCATGAAACGAAACTCAAATGGAATTATTGAGCTTGCATTATCATGCGGCTTCAATTCATCTATCAATTGATGGCACAATATTTTTGAAAATCGACAATTTTTCACAAAAATATTGTCCTGCATTGAAAATGGATCACTATGATCACGCAATGATTTTAAAATACTTCTTTTTCCATAATTTTCTTCATCTTCCAAATTTTCCGCGACCAAACACCACAAAATATCCATTTTAACAGAGTGATAACAATGCACACAAATTAACATTTTTTTCTCACAAACAAATTAACACCTCCTCAGCAAATGATGTAAAATTGTTTGCGTAAGAGCTTTCCTTAACACCGCAAAAAACAATTAACAGCGAGTTAATTGTATGTTAGGCGTTAACAGACATACAATTTTTTTGTAATCAATTCGAGAATAGGTCGGTAGGTCGGTTAGTGGATGCATAATGTTTTACATCAGTAATTCCACCATGACCACAAGAGAAATCCTTATCACACAGTCTACAGGACGCATTATATAAGTTTTCCTTTACTGGTCTTAACCAGGAATAATTATTTTCCCAGTCGGTAATATGTTGTAAGACTTTTGGGTTTCTTGGAAGGTATTCCACTACCATCTCTTCCAGACGAATTATTTGTGTCACTATCACTTGAATTACTCATTTTGTTTAATAGTTTCTGCAATAAAGAATAATTTAACACGAACGTTCGATACCAACATACGTTAATAAATCAAATTCAAATTTGACAAATAATATTTCTCCATTAAAATTATTAATATTCATTTAAAATAACTCAAAAAGGTTCTTAATGGTACAAGTAACGCGATTAGTATTGTTTTTTGATTTAAATAAATTATTTTTCGATGTTCCAATTGCTTAATACACCAGTTGAGAGCGCAATCAATTGACTTTGTAATATAGTACAACACTAATTTCTCCACTTTCACTGCATTACGTTCATCACTTTTTTATCCAGGAAACTATTGCTTGTGACGAATTGTCGCGTATTTTGTTTTTGAGCATTTATTTCATACCTTTTTGGGTTAAAACTAAACTTAATTAACTTCAATTAAAAACTAAAAACAAAAGTAGAGTCACTTCTCTTCACAACATTGAACCCTAATCAAAAAAATAAAAGTCAGTCGTTGGATCAAATAGTTGACTTCAACAAAAATTTTCAACTATCACATCTTAATATTCAGTGTGGCCTCCTTTTGTCTTCAAAACAGCTTTGATTCTTTTTAGCATATTACTAACGATGTTGAGGCAAACAATTGGGTCGATATATGTTCAGGCGTTTTTGACTTGATTCCATAATTCGGGTAAAGTTGAATGTTCGTTGGCAAGTGCTCTTTTCACTTCAATCCAGAGGTGCTCAATCGGGTTCAGATCAGGAGATTGAGGTGGACAATCAAACACTTCGAAATTATTTCTATTTAACCAATCTTGAGCCTTCCTAGATGTATGCTTTTGGTCGTTATCTTGTTGAAAAATAACGTCCGAAAGCTTCTTTTGCCAATTTCTTACACTTTTTTGTAATGCGTTGTTCAATATTGCCACATATTGATCCGCATTCATACGCCCTTCAACTTTAACAACTTCTTCAATATAATCTGCAGTCATACAGCCCCATGGAGGGTTCAGCCACCAAATTTCAATGTTTGTCCCACATGGCGCTGCTGAAGTGCCTTCACCTTTTTTTTTATCACCCACTGCCTTCCATCAGAAAGAAGCCTATTAATTTTTGTTTCATCTGACCATATGAACTTTTTCCAGTCATCGACAGTAAAGTTTTCATACTTTTTAGCAAAGCTTAGGCGTTTATCTTTATATCGTTGTGTTAGCAACGACTTTTTAACTTTTACGCTTCCATGAAAATTGTTTTTTCGTAAAACTCTTCGTACATCCGAAACGTTCATCGCGAGATTTTGCCTTAAGTCTCGATTAATTTGGATGGAATTGTCGTGCACTCCAAGCTTCACTTGCCGTAAATTCAGCTTTGGACAACAGTGTTCAATTGAGCCTTTCTGGCAGGCTTATTTTTTCCACAACTTCTCCCATTTTCTGTCGTATTCACGATACAGAACTCACTGAAATGCACATTTGTTGAACAATTTGACTATGACACATCCCAACAAAATGCACATTCATCAAAAACGAGCTACAGAATCGGTCGAAATTAGTGAATCAAATCAAAATCAATCAAGTAGTTTTATCAAACATCTATTTTTAAATTGTGAGTCACAACAAAATAAAATAAATATCATTCTTTCTATCATTTTCATGCAAAGCCATTGTATGACGAGATAAAAAACACGTAACGAATACTTCGTTTTGTTCTGGACTTCGAAAGTTTATTAACCGATCTATTCTCAGAAAAGTCACAAGAACGAAATGATGCTGTTAACGCCTAACATCATCATTCGCTCGCTGTTAAGCCATTTTCTATCACAAGAAAAACTCTTACCATCAAAGCTTATGAAAACATCATTCGGCAAAGATGGTCTGTCGAGCACGTCTTTCGAAAATCGCATAATAATATTAAATATTTGTGTGCACTGCTATCGCTCTGTGAAATGGATAATCTTTCGATTTGTTGATTTCTCGCGGAATATTGGAATATAATGAAAATTATGGAAAAAGGAAATGTGTTAAAATCATTGCGCGATCAATCCGTTTCCAATGTTGGACAATTTTGTTGTGAAAAATTATCGATTTTCAAAAATACCGTGCCATGAACTGATAAATGAAATCAGGCTTGCCAACTTGGGGGAAAAAGTCAAACACAGAAAAAATATTATAAATAGTCAGAACTACTCGGAGAACCCCTAACCATGTTTTCATTTTTTATATTATTCTTGTTTTTATAAAATATTTTATATTTCCAACATATTTTCATTTTCTTCTAAGTTGGAAAACCTGCATAAACTGAGGTCTACAGACTGGTAACATACACTTTACAGATTATTACAAAAACAGCTTTTTTAACAGCGAAGCTTTCAACGTGTGCGAGAATCGCTAAAAGCTCTTTGAATGATGTTTTTTCCTAAATTTGTGATGTTTCAGATAATAGGTCGGTAAGTGTTCTTTTCTTCTCCTTTTACATTTCTTATTCCTTCACAAATCTTTTTCTTTACAATTTGACAAGCTCTAAGTAAAAAATTGTACACTAGAATAAAACCATATAAATGAGATTAAAAATCAACCCTTTTATATCGAATCTCTCATTCAGTAGTGGCAACGCTTTACTATATTTTTTCAGTTATTTGAAATAAAGACACTGCACTTAATGCAGGATCAGACAAATAATCAATCAGATAAAATCATTTATCAATGGTTGGAATGGACGAATCCACCAAATCTGTGAAGGCTACCTTAATTAATCGTCGTTTTAAAGCCTTTGTGCAAACAAAACAGTCTTCAATTACTCCGCGATGTGAAGTGAAAACAACAAAGCGTAATAACGATTAAAGTGAACTATGTTTTTATTCGCACGGCCTAATGTCACGTACAATGTTAGAAACAATATCAAAATTATTCTGATATCGGAATATTACAGTGTGTTCATCCGGAAAATCGATTATTGACCACTGGTCGATACTAGTAATAATTATTTATTTATAATATGATACAAAAGAGTACACTACTTATATTTTTTATTTAAAAATTTCAATGACCTTAATTTTCAACATTATTTTCATTGTTTACATCATTATCATCACTAATAGCCGAGTTGGCTATTGTATAAACGAAGTAATTTTAAACGTACGTTACGTCAGCTCTATTTGTGTGCTTAGCTTGAGTTGAAAAGTTGTTTATACATGCGTGCTAAGACCGCTTACACATTTTGGTGTTTGTGGCAGAATTCTCTCTCGGGTGACTTGGCTTGTAGACGAGGGATAGGTGAGGGGCAGCTGTTACCCATGTACCAGAGTAACGTTGTAGTTCTGCCGACGTTTTTGTGTTCTTCTCTCGCCTTTTTCGTTGTTTGTTCAATTCGTTTGGCTTGCGGTATATCAATTTTTCTAATATCATATTTTTCTAAGTCCATGTAAATTTCCTTCTGATGATACAAATGTATAAAAACCGACTTGGTTGCTTGGACATTAAAATAAAAAAAAAAATAATAATAAAAATAATAACAAATTTTTGTACAATGTTTTTATATGCTGACAGCCCTATTAAGACAAGCACAACATTCAGTTGAAACGGTTTGGGTACTCGATAAAAACACACCGATAAACGAAACTTCTCGGAGTTCTGTGGCAGCTACATTTTTGTTGAGAGGATTGCAAAACTCCCGACGCCGAAAACAATAGAGTTTTTTGCATAACCCCTGAATAGGTGTTAGTATAAGGAAAAGAACAAATAACAGTAATCTTCGTATGACAACAAGAAATAAAAGTCTGCCTAAAAATTCAGAAGTGGGATTGAGGAATGCTTATGAGAATATCTATTTTTTTCAGCAAAACCTTAGAAGACCATACAACAATAATAAAGTAACCGCAAAGTGACGTTAACAAAAAAAAACCAATTAAAATCACACACAAATTAAATAAAGATTATTCTTTTGAGTATAAAAATGTTTGTTATTTATATATACTTATATAATATTTTGTATATATAAATGACAAGATTAGTTAATCACTTTGATTATAGTCTTTCGATTAAAAAAAGAGGAAAAGGCAATGACAACGCGTAGAAGTGGCACAGTAATATCAACGGTAGCAGACGGTGAAGACAGCGTCGAGGTTATGGCGACAGGATCAGGCAGCAAGGGCTACAATAAAAGAGTGTCGGAAGAAGCAGAAGAAAAGTTGACAGACAAAATAGTGATGTTGGAAAAGAGAAAATAATTCTTCAACTGCAATATGAAATCATACAACTGAAATTAAATATTTGGAATAAGATCCTGCTACAAATAAAATTTCAGTTGAAACGTTGAAAGAGATCCTACGATGGTGGCAGTGTGTTACGAGCTATAATTTGCAACAAAGTAAAAAGGAAAAATGGAAAAAATGTTTAATAGAAAAGAAAATAAACAATTCTTCAGTACAACAGAGAAACTGCTGAACGCCTTTTATAATGTTGAATTTCAATCTTCACATTAGATGTCGGCTGCTAAGAAAACGGTTAAGAACTCTACCAAACAGAAGTATGGTGTTAGTTGAACGCCAACAAACTACTGCGGTGCGAGATTATAAATGCTATGACTGCAATTATCGAGGACATTTGGCAGCAGAGTGCCGCAAACCCAAACGCCAGGATGGGTCATGCTTCGTGTGCGTAGGGTTTGGACATATAGCCACGGATTGTGAGTACAAGAAAAGACTTAGGTCTTAGGCGATCAAAATGAATATGTAAGATATTTATGTGTAAAATTTTTATCAAAAAGTAACGAATTAATATTTGTAGAGTCCCTCATAGACTCAGGTAGCCCGATAAGTTTTATAAAGCAGTCGTACGTTCTTAGTACAGTTAATGTTAAAAAAGATGGAATTGAAAACTATGTTGGAATAACTTTTTTTTTTTTTTTTTTGCGACCTTTATTTTTTATTGAATCACTTTGTACACAAAGCCTAACAATAATGTAGAAAACTTAAAATTATGGATTGTTTGATTTACAAGTTCGCTTAGTGGTGAGCTAAAGAAACTTTACAGTGTTGCGTGGTCCTCTCAGGTTCATGGGGCGGGCAAGTCATTTCGACGTAGGCGCGTGTGGCTGCTCGTTTGAGAGAGTGCACGAGCTAGTGAATTAGGATGTTGCGAGAGATTAAGTTAATATTTCTGCTTCAGTTGAGCCAGTTCAGTTTTAAATAGCGGAACGTTAAGGTACTTGTGGATGCTCGCATTCGATATGTACCAGGGAGCACCTGTTAAAAAGCGAAGTATTTTCGATTGAGCTCTTTGGATGACTTCAATATTACTTGGGCTAGAGTTCCCCCAAAGCTGGGAACCGTAAATCCAGATTGGCTTTATTATGATTTTTTATTATTATTATATAGTAGCATCTTTAGATCGAGGCTTTGACCAGATCTTGGGCTTAAGAGCCATTGGAGGGACTGGGCTTTTAATTTCATGCTAATTTTTTTTACTTCTATATGTTTCCGCCAGCTGAGTCGTCTGTCCAAATGAACTCCTAGGTAGGTGACTTCAGAAGCATGTGGAACAGTGGTGTTGTTAAAGATGATAGACGGACAGTCACTCTTATTTAGGGTGAATGTCACATGCTTACATTTATCCGGATTGACTTTTATACGCCAATTGTCCAGCTAGACAGATACAAGTTGCAGGTGATCGAATAGCTCTTTCGATGCTTTTTTGGGGCAGCGCGACCGACTGTTGATTGCAGTGTCGTCTGCAAAGGTTGATGTCATGAGGCGGGGATTTGTAGAGATGTCAGCGGTGCATAGTACGTATAAGAGCGGACCAAGAACACTGCCTTGAGGAACGCCGGCGTTTATGTGATGCTCATTAGAGGTGAAATTTTTGCATCTTACCACGAATAGCCTTTTGGTTAGATATGACACTAGCAGTTTTTGTGAGTTCTGTGGAAGCACGTTTTTTATTTTGTAAATGAGATCATGCTGCCATACTCGGTCGAAAGCTTGAGTAACGTCAATGAATATAGCTGAACAGTATTCTCGGTGTTCAAAAGCAGTTCTGATTTCAGTAGTGACACGGTTTACTTGCTCGATTGTACTGTGTTTTGATCTAAACCCGAATTGATGTGTGGGGATGATGTTGTTTGCGTTTATTTGTGTTGCGAGCTTCTTGGTAAAAATTTTCAAATAATTTTGATAGCACCGGAAGCTGAAATCCGTTTCTAGGCAAGTTTGGTTGCAAGACGGATTTGAGATGGTTAGCAAAAGTGGAAGCCTTTTCCTCGTCAGATCGCGCCAATTTCCGTTTTGATCCCGAATGGGGCAGACAGCTGCAATTGGTGGGTTCATGCGGTCTTATGCTCTGCAAATCGAGAACTTGGTACTCGTTGGCGAAATGTTCTCAATGTAGTGCCTTTGGATTTTACGATCCTCAGTCTTGAGAGCATTGCTTAAATGTTTTTTAGCAGTTTTGAGTCTTTGTAACGATGCTGGAGATCGCCTGACCTGCCATTCGCGTCTTAGCCGGCGTTTTTCTAAGACTAGGCGTTCAATTTCCGCTCTAGTTAAAACAACAGTTTTCTTTGGGCCAGATTGTACAATCGGTTTCGTGGCAACAGCAGCGCTCGCAATGGTTATGTTGAAATGTTCCAGTGAGTTGTCAATGTCAGTTCCGATATCAAGTTTTGGCCTCATACATATGTGGGAGCTGACATATTTTTTGTATCTGAGCCAATCAGTTTTCCATGAGGTAAGCATGAAAGAATGATCACTTATTGCGGGACCCTCCAGTAAGTGAAATGTGACTGGGGAATGTTCTGATGATAACTCGGCATGGGTTTCCGGTGAAATCACACTACGAGAAATGTTGCGAGTAACTGCGAAGTCGATTAGGTCTGGAATTTTACTTGGATCAGCTGGCCAATATGTAGGCCTGCCCGGAGAAGCAAAGTTAAGTTTGTTGCTCTGGTTTAATATTGTGTTGTAGAGCTGTTTTCCTTTAGGATTTACAAGTCGTGAGCCCCAGTGGGGGTGCTTAGCATAATAGTCACCTGCTGCCAGAAATTTGGACCCTAGGGTGTCAAAGAACTGCTTGAAGCATGATTCAGAAATTGAAAATCTGGGTGGACAATAGACGGATGAAAGCGTCAAGTTACCATTTGAAGTGTCAATGATAATCGACGTAGCCTGCATATAATTCCGCGAGTATGATATCGACTTACAGTGCTTTATTCGCTTTCTAATAAGTATACCCGTTCCGCCATGTGCTTTGCCATCAGGGTGGTTTTTGGCGTAGAAGGAGAAGCCTGGTATCTCGAATTTATATCTGTTTGTAAGGTGCGTTTCCGAGAGCAATAAAACATCAGTTTCTGTCTCGGATAAGTATTTTATGAGCTCAAGCTTATGTTTCGATACGCCATTTGCGTTCCAGGATGTTATTTTGAACGTGGACATTTTAAGTACGGAGTTTTTGTAAGATTAGATTTTGCGTTTTTAGTATCACTTGAAGCATGTTTTGCATCATTGCCGTAGTCTGAGACATAAATTGTATGAAACTGGCAATCACATTTTCAAGAGAGCTATGTGGTGTGAGTGGTGTTGTTTTTTGAGGTATGGAATGCTGTGTGAGCTCATTTTGAGATAGTTGGAGTGTACTCTTGGCAGTGTTTGTTAGTCTGGCTCTGTGGTGGGTATTTGTTGCGATCCAGGTCGCAACGCGGATGCGTATGTAATGTTGGCAGTGGTAATTTGCAATGTGCGTGGGTCTCTCATCGTGGCTTGTGTGATAGGCTCGGGCCGGCTACGGGCAGTTGATTTGCACTGGTTCATCCAATTTTTCAGTTCTTTAAAAATTGGACAGCCTCTAGTTTGCAGTGTGATTACCCCAGCAGTTACTGCATTTTTTTGACGTTGTGTCCGTTTTATTCATAGTGCAGCTTGAGGACTCGTGGAGGTCACCACATGATACACAGACAGAAAGCAGTGTACAATACGATTTCGTGTTGCCGAATTCCTGACAGTTTGTGCACTGCACAGGGTCTGTGCGCTTGTGAGGTTCCTCTACAGTGATTCTGCGGTGAAGCAAGTATTGTAACTTGTATATTGGGTGGATCTGGTTTCTTTTCTCAAGTTTATCATCATGAGAAAGTTCGACCTTGAACATGGGTTGCATGATTTATCTTCTACTCAGGATGTTGATCACAACCTTGGTTGGGAATCCTTTTTCTTCAAGCGCACTTTTGATTTCATTGGTGTCAAACTAGCTTCAATTCCTTTTATAACATCTATCATCCCTTGTGTGAGGAATTCGAAACTATCTTGTAATTATTCTCAGTGTAGGTTTGTAATTTAGTTTCATGTACTTTGCATTTGGTTAACGGGACAATGTGAAAGTTGTTGTTGCCGATAAGTTGTGCTAGCTGTGAAACTAGATTATTTGAACTGCGTTCACGAATATAAATTGGGGGAGGCTTGGTTTGCTTGACTTTTGGGGCCGCTTCTACATCTGTGAGATCATTATCTTTGCTTAGGGCTGCAAATTCATTTCCTTTCAAGACGTTGGGTTCATTGTCGGTGGTTGAGGTAGATGAGGTATTCGATTTTGGAATTGTTACCAGAGCTTGATTTTTGTGGACTGAGTTTTCGTTTAATTTGTACATAGCGATAGCAATTCCAGTCTGTACTGCCGAACTTTTTGATATTGCGGTATCCTTTTTGTGCGGGATAGATGTTTCCGTTATTTTTTTGCTAAGATGAGTACCTGAAGTATTTTGACGTGCTGCTGTAAGAGGGACAGAGTTAGTAACATTTAAAATTTCTTTACCGTTTGAGCTGGATATGTGTGCTGCTTTTCTTTGGACTTTGTTAAAGATAGGTGCCAAAGTCGATGCAGTGACCAATGAGGAAATTGAATTGGTTTTTCTGACTGCGAGCGGATTGTGAAGTACCCGCAGTTGAAAAGGCTACGTTCTGACTCAGGAGCGTTGGGTTCGCTCATTATTATTGTTGCACTCCAAAAATTATTGTTGTTTAACTTATTTTATTTAATTATTGAAATATTAAAATAATCCGCGCATGCGACTGCACTCGATGACGTTCAAATTATAATGTTGGAATAAATAAAAGCAAATTGAACGTTTATGAAAAAATTGTGTTTAGTTCTTCAATAAGGATGTAAAAGTTGAATTGATAGTGATTACTGATGTGTGTGATGTGAAAGTGTCAGGCAGAGATTTCTTAAGACAAAGTGAAACAAAACTACTTTTCGCTAACGACACAATAACAAGATCTGATGCAGACGGAAAGTTAAACTGGGTCGACAAAGTAATAATAGAAATAATAGCGAGAATCGTTACAAAGATAACAGGACTCGTAGTGTACATAAAGGTGAATCAGACAGTGCTTTAGAAGTCGTTAAAAATTTTGAAATGGAAATATTAGCTATTGACTATTATTCTGGAAATGTTGAAAACAAATTAGGAGAATAGCAAAATTATAAGCAAAGGAAAGCATTTTAATTTGTACTATGTGAAATCAAAGCAACCTAGTGAACCAAACATAAAGAGTAAAATGACAATAACTGTAGAAGATACGAAAGCGTTTAGTTGCCCACCACGGCGAATAACTTACAGGGAAAGGAAAATTACAAGAAATCATAGATGACAATTTGTCAAAAGGGCTTATACGGCTAAGTGAATCTGAATATGCTTTACCAATCATCTTAGTAAGGAAGAAAATAGGAGATTTGCGAATGTTTGTAGATTTCAGACGACTAAACAAAGCGACGGCTAAAGTCAATTTTTTCATACCGTTAATAAACGATCTTTTATACAGGCTAGCAAACAAGAGTATTTTCACAAAGTTAGATTAAAAAAACGGCATTATCATGTACACAAGCACGAGGAGTCACTGAAACACGTTCTTTATAACTCCGCTAGGACAATTCGAATTCCTAAGAATGCCATTCGGCTGAAAATTGCTTCAGCAGTATTTCAACGATTTATAAAAAAAGTATTGTATTTGCTGATATGGTAAAGAAAGAAAAAGTAGTGATTTATTTAGATGACAAAACGATAGCGACAGAAACCGAAAGTGAGCATTTAGAAATATTGAAGAATGTTTTGAAACGCTTAATTGATAACAAACTAGAATTACAGTAAAGCAAGTGTGCATTTTTCCAATAACAAGTTAAATATTTGGGATACACGATATCAAAAGAGGGTATAAGGGCTGACGAAGATGGGCTGGAAGCGATAAGAAATTTTCCTGTACCAAGTGAGGTACAAAATGTTCAAAGTTTTTTGGGAATGTGTGCTTACTTCCGTAGGTTCATTAAGGATTTTTCTCTCATAGCAAACCCGTTACATGATCTTACAAAGAAAGATAAAAAGTTTGAATTTGGTCAAATCGAATTGGAAAAGTTCAACGTTTTGAAAGAGAAGATGATACAGTCACCCATCCTAATAATATCGACTCAAGAGACAAAACAGAATTACATTGTGATGCCAGTTCAATAGATTTTGGAGCAATACTACTACAAAAGAAAAATTACGTAAACTTTGATCCAGATTTTAATTATTCAAAAAATTAGAAACGTTAATGTACACTTTAAAAAGGTTTAGAGTTTATATACAAGGCATCGCGTTAAAGATAGTTACAGATTGCAATTTGTTGACGTTAACCTTAAGCAAGAAAGAACGTAAAACACGAATAGCCAGGTGGGCAGTGCCTTTTCTACGAATTGATTGTTTTCTTATTATGAGCACGCAAATTGCATGTTGTTTGTTTGTGCAAAATGTATATTTAAAGATTTGTTCTTTCATATACCGGTGTGTGCTGGAAACCGCTTTCGTCCCAATTCCAACCCAATTCTATTTCACAATGTGCTGGAAACCGATTTTGGCGATTTGGTTAAATTCTGTTTTATCTGAAGTTATTAAAGGAAAAAAGTACCAAGAACTGTAGTTTACAGCATTAAAAGAATTCTACATTTTAGTTGTTTTAAGGCACAAATTTGCATTTTACCCAAATCACATTTCCATTGAAGTAAAATAAACTAAATAATCAAAACCAATCAATGCTGAATATACCAACCTGCTTGCATATAAATTTTAACATTTTCGAAGATTCAAATTTGTTTTTAATTCATTTAATTGATATGTTAAAATTTACTGCATTTGTTGGTAATAACGCTGTGATGTTTTAATTTTATTTTAAAAATGCATAGGAAGTGATAAGTTAAATAAGAATTTTTAATAATCTAATCAATTTAATCATTGGTGAAAGTTGGCATGTATGCAATGTGGTGTAGGGGGTGTTCTACACGATTATTATGAGCAGAGTCAAAATATTTGCTTGCCATCTGTGGCTGAATGTGAATACTAGCAAGAGGATCCAAAAAAAAAATTAACGATAACTGTCGCTCCAAATTCGATACGTTTCAGACGGCCATAAAATAACCAGTATTCAATTAGCAGTTCGTTCGACCATCAAGATTCGAAAAATGAAATCGACGCGGTTCCTATAACACCTACGTTTTGTTTTTGGGCGAAATTGAAAACGCCCGACATCAAAAACGTAGGTATTTTCTATCACATACCCGTTTTTTTTTTTTTTGAGATAGGTAACTGCTTCAAGCTTTTGAGTCACAGTCAATGTGTAGTGGAAACTTGGATCAAGATAAAGACACGAAATTAAGCTCTCGTTGTTTAAGAATTTTGAGGTCCTCTGTTCCATATTATATAAGAGGCTTTTTGCAATTTTCTTTATGTATTTGTTGCCAACTTTTCCAAGTATCTTTTCACTGCATATTTTGCATTTGAGCCATTCAGCATAAAAATTCCTGTAATGCAATTGATCTTGCTGGAATTTTGTGCTGAAGGTTTTCAAAAGCAATGCAATATGCATCAACGAAATTTCAGAAACTTTCATTTGACTCAAAATTTTCACATATTGATTTTTTCTTAATTGGTTTAATTTTAATTAAAATGTCTTTGGCGGTCTTTATAGACGTTATCATACTGTAAGTGGATCCACATCTTTTTGAACAATCAAGCTGGGGCCTCTTTAAGCTTTTAAGCTCAAATATATCCCGAAAACCTTTAGATGTTTTTTTTAATAAATTTGACCAAATTTCTACAGCTAAGTAAAAAACTTTTAATTTAGGCTTCCTTGGTTACATCTAATGCACATAGCTGCGCTGTATGGGCCGCAAAGCGACATATTTGAATATCGCTCAAGTGGATTTTAGAAGAATCTTGAAACATTTGGATTTTCCTTAAATAAATTTCATTCCCATCGACTGCATAGTGTCCGTCGTGTCCATATTCGAAAATGCTGCAGTGTTACAAAATTTTTGGTCTTAATCATATTCGTTTCGTTGTCCGATGTAATGGACACAATTTGGCTTAAGCTTATGTTATAATTTGTTAGTGTGCTTAATATTTCTGTTGAAAAATTTCGTGAAGATCTTGCGCATAAACAATTCAGCTCTACTATACCCATGTCCACTAATGCCAAACACATTTCGTGACAAGCGAGACGCACTGTCTATTTTTAGAGCCAAAAGGCGTTGATTTAGCTTGGTTTTTACAGCAGCTCTGATGTTGACCGAAATTACTTTAAGAACTTTTTTACAATTGCTGTTATCGCGGGGAAGTGAATACCAGCAACTATTTAGCATTGCAAAAACTCAATCCAAAAAAGAGTTTTATATCAAACTTCTTAACAATAATATATATAAAATCAATACGTCAGATGCTGAAGATCTTAAAAATGTAACGAAAGTTTTAACAAGTGAAAATCTCTCATGGTACACTTATGAAAATAAGCAAACCAAACCTATTAAAGTCATTGTGAAAAATTTACATACCACAAGCCATAATGTCTGATCTTAAAGAACAAGGATTGAAAGCTATAAGTGCAGTCAATAAGTTAAAATGGAAAACGAAACTATCTTTAGACATGTTCCTCCTTAAATTTAATGCAACAGAAAATATAAAAAACATTTATGAAATTAAGACTATATTGCACTCTATGGTGACTATCGAGGGAGTTAAGCAATCAAAAATGATACCTCAGTGTAAATCATGCCAGGCTTTTGGCCACACGCAGAACTACTGTTCGAAACAGCCAAGGTGTGTCAAGTGCGCAGGAAAGCACAAGACAATAGTCTAAAGAAACCAGAACAGCAGCAACCAAAGTGCTGTAACTGTGGTGATTCCCATCCTGCTAGCTACAGAGGATGTATTGTTGCTAAGGAATTACAAAAGATTCGGATCAAAGAACTGGCAATAAGAAAAGTGAATCTCAGACCAAAAATTCCACAAATAAATCTTTAGAGAGTCAGCCAAATGGTATCAGAACAAACCAATTGCTCAAAATAAGGATACAACTCAAAAATTACCGGAATACTCTCAAGTTGCTAGAGATCCAAAAAAAAAAACTGAGGAAACGAGTTTATTACAACAAATATTGGATAGACTTGTGAAACAGCAAGAGTTTAATGAAACACTTGAAATGAGGCTGCAAAATCTCGAAAAAGATTTACACCAAGTTAAGTAAACATGCCCAGATTCCTAAAAATTATGTTATGGAACCCTAACGGACTACTGAAACACCACGACGAAATAGAAATTATTCTCAATACTGAAAAAATCGATGTATGCCTAATATCTGAGACAAATTTTACTAATCAATCATATATAAAAATCAAAAACTATGAAATATACCACACTATCCAACCAAATAATTACGCGCGGGTAGCTAGTGCTGTTATAATAAGAAGTAGTATCAAGCACTACAAAGAAGCAAAGATGTGTACAGATATGTTTCAAACAAATACCGTAACTATTGACTGGTAACAGATTATCATTAACAGCCGTTTATAGCCCTCCACGGCATCAGATCAAATGTGATTTATATGTAAAACTAATAAATAGTCACAAAAACCGGTTTCTAATGGGTGGCGAATTTAATGCTAAGCACACTTTCTGGTGCTCAAGATTCATCACAACAAAAGGCAGAGAACTTTATAAAGCCCTACAAATGACAGGATGCAATACCTATTCTACTGGCACACCAACGTACTGGTCAACAGACCCAAAAAAAAACACCCGATCTTATGGACTTCTTTATTTCGAGAAACACTTCAGCTAATTATCTGTGTATTAAAAATGATCTAGATATAAATTCTGATCATTCTTCTATACACTTAACACTCTATGAAAGCGTAGCTACTTAGGAGCCACCACCTACTCTTGTCAGTAAAAACACCGACTGGGAATACTTCAAAAGAATCCTGTCTGACTACAGTCATGAAGAAATCATAATAAACAGCACTGCTGACTTAGTCAATGAAATCCTTAATCTGACAAATATCATTCAACTTGCAGCTTGGAGAAGCACACCAACCACAAGAAAAACTACGGCAGGGCACAAGTACACAAAAGAAATAAAGGAAATGTTTATGGAAAAACGCAGAATGCGTCGAAAATGACAACAATCAAGATTTCCTATTGACAAAAACCTGCTTAAAAAGCTAACAAAAATCTCTGCAATAAAATTAAATCTTTTAAAAATAGCGCTCTTAGCAAAAAATTATTATAATTGAGCTAACTAATGACCGTAACACTGATTATTCGCTTTGGAAGTTTGCACAACCAACTGTGCGATAACCAATAAAAAAAACCAGATAACACGTGGGCCAAAAGTAACGGAGAAAAGGCACAAATTTTTGCAGATCATCTAAAGGACACCTTTAAGCCATATGATTCATCAAGAGCATCTGAGATGTAACTTTGTCCGTTCGATAATGATATTGAAATTCCCCTTGTAACAGTAGCTGTGCTATCTGAAGAGATAATGAAACTAAAGCCAAATAAGTCTCCTGGGTTTGATCTCATCACCAACGTGGTACTAAAGCAACTCCCCTAAAATATAATATCTAAGCTAACATCAATCATGAACACTACCTTAATAATGAAACATGTTTCCATATATTGGTAGACAGCAGAGGTAATAATGTTAAACAAACCTGGAAAACCAGAGTAACATCATATCGACCAATATCTCTGCTTCCCATAATTTCAAAACTTATGGAGAAGCTTTTTGTTAGACGTCTTAACCAAATCATTGACCCAAGGAGACTTATACCTATTCACCAAATTTGGTTTCCGCGCGAATCATTCAACCCTAGATCAAGTACACAGAATAACTAGATTTATCGAAAATGCTTTTGAAGAAAAGAAAGTGTGCTCTGCAGTCTTCCTTGATGTATCAAAAGCTTTTGACAAGGTCTGTCATAATGGCCTACTAAATAAAATTAAAGTGTTATTACCCAAATAATTATCACTTTCTAAAATCATACTTGAAAAGATCGCTTCTTTCGTATTAAACAAGAATACGTGTATACGTATTCAGAACTCAAAGAAATTAAAGCTGGAGTTCCCCAGGGTAGTGTACTGGTCCCCATCCTTTATGTTATTCACATGTGATCTACCAACAATTACTGCTTAACTGCAACATTTACTGATGATACAGCCATATTATCAGTTGACAGCACAGAAAATGAAACTAATACACAACTACAATGCGCGTTAAACGAAATCTTTGAGTGTTCATCAACATGGGGCATTAAACTCAATGAAACAAAATCAACACAAATAGATTTATCGTATAACAAAATACGATTCCTCCCATTGTATATAAATGGCATACAAATTCCATACCAAAATACTGCTAAATACTTAGGGATGACTCTGGACACCAAGCTCAAGTGGAATGAACATGTAAAGAAGAAAAGAGAAGAACTTGAACTAAAATTCAGAAAAATGTATTGGCTCATAGGTAGACGGACTGCGCTATCGACCTACAACAAAGTATTACTACACAAACAAATACTTAAACCTATATGGACTTATGGTATCCAGTTATGGGACTGCACGTTGCTGGCCGCGTGTTCCAGCAACATAATGTCAATACAAAAGTTCCAGAACAAAGTGCTGAGATGTGCTGTAAATGCACCCTGGTTCATCCGTAGCAGCGATATTGAACGTGTTCTTGGCATCGATTCAGTCGCAATTACCATTCGGAAATATGTGAGGTCTCATTTGGAAAGGCTAAGTGTTCATATAAATAATGAAGCTTCAAGTCTTATAGATCAAAGTGTTTGGAAAACAAGGCTGAAACGCGAAAAGCCGTATCAACTCCCAAATCTCTGCAATCAGGAGTCCCAACAAAATGATGAGCATTAGCTAAGCCCAATTAAAATTGCCCGTTAGTTTAAATTTCTCTTAAAACTAGTTGTAATATAAACAAAAAAAACAAAAAAATTAAAATTGCTGCTGTTAAGGCATAATTTTAAATGTTATCTTCAAAGAACAAAGAAACTTAATGACTGTAATCGAAACAACAATGAAATTATTGCTTGCTTCAGCTTAGCACAGCCAAATCGGAAGTTACTTCTGCTCTGCCCAGAAATAGAAAACGAAACAGCGATGAAATTATTGCATTATATCGACTGAGAGATTTCACAGTTACAAACATAAGCAAAAGAATACATGAAAATTGTCGACGACTTACTTACTAAAATAACGAAGCTTAAGCAAAAAGCAAAGGCAAAAAAGGTAAATTTCCACATGCTTGCTGAATATGCTATTTGTTATCAACGAAGCAGAAGCAAAAAGCAAACGTGAAAATAGATATGAAATTACTTGCTGCTGAATCAGAAAACGAAAGGCTTCTCTCCGCTCAACAAGCAGCATATTCAGTAAGCATGTGGAAATTTACTTTTTTTTAGTTTACCGAAAATATTTAATCAAAGCAAAGATTTCTGTGCTGCCGCTATTTTTAAGTCAACAATTCAAACCCTGGTATAAATTACTAGCAGAAGTAGAATACGCTTAGAATGACAAAAGGACAAAAGGGTTAAATATTAGATAGCTTGAAAGAATATGTAGTAGAAAAAACAGCAGTGCGGTAACAGAAATATTGAAACTATACGAAGTAAAGCGCATCAAATTCAGATGCAAGTTTAGAATTATAATAAAGCTTATTTCGATTCAAAACGTCAAAAACGGAAAGTCTACAAAGAAGAGGACTTGGAATGATACAAAACTTGGACTCGACAGTAGGTAATTCGAATAATTTGGTAATTTTAAAGGTCATCACTGCGTTGAAGATGTCGAAGGTTTCCAACATATGCGAAAACCAAGCCATGGTATTTTGGCAGTTCAAAATATAAAGTCGTGGCTTAAAGCCGAAACAAATCTGGGGAACACAAACGATGATTCGTCACAAACAAACATACATGTAAAGATGAGTTCAAGACCAGATATGTTTAGGGGTATGGTGATAAGAAGCATGGCGTCGAGGGTCTGGGGATCCTCAAAAGTCAGGACGGATTTCCTCAATCTAATCTAATAACAATAGTGTATAAGGTATAACAATAGTGTTTAATGTAAAACAATAGTACATAAGTAATATGTAAGTTATAACAGTAGTATGTAAAGTCTCTCATACTAGTATCTCATAATAGTACATAAGAACAGTAAAAGTAAGACAATATTTGTTAGCATAAGGAAAAGAACAAAAGTTAGTTTTCTTCACTAGAAGAAGTGTGAAGAGTATTCCATATTTGTATATGTTTTATACTATTATCTATTACTATTTAAGAAAAGTTAAAAAAATTGTATTTTAAAATATTTCTTAATGTTATGTATAATATTAATTTAGTTTACTGATATGTATTACTTATTGAGTATGATAACATTATTTAAGAACCGTTTGTATTTGTTTGCAGCCTATTTTGCCACCACGATGAACGAAGAAAGGATAAGGGCGCTGTTATAATGTTTTGATTCCGACTGAAATTACGATGGCAAAAGTGACAGTTAGGTTGCGGATGCTTTAGAAGCAGAAGAAGAAAATACAGACACTGAGCAGGAGGGTGATTCGTCAGACGAACCTGAAGAGGATTCGCATACTTCTGCACCAAACATAGTCTATCTTCTATATTTGGAAGAAGGTCTCATAACATTATAATGCAACTTCCTGGAGTAAAGAAAGAAGCAAGAAATTGTTTTTTTCTGATATTGTCTAATTACAAAACATACACAAGAAGTTCCTAGAGACAATTTCATATGACTTAATTTTACCACATCTGAAAAAGCGGGCATTAATTTCAAGTCTGCTAAGAACACGGAGACTTAGACTCAGAACCTTCATCATCTGGTTATAATCATCTAGCAGGTCGTTGCTTATTTTGTTTGTAAAAAAAAAATAGACACGATACAACTGCATGAAATGCAAAAATTTTTTTTGTCTCGAGCATGCAGTTATGGTATGTTCTATTTGCTCCACAATTGAAATTAATAACGCTTAATTCTTCTTTTTATACTTCTTATTATGCCTAATACTTTTTTTATTGGATTTCACAGTTTTTGTTTTATGAATATCACTAGAAAAAGTTTATTTTTGTTGCCAAAGTTGGATTACCAAAAAATACATTTTTTTTTTAGAGACTGGTATAAAGACAAAAATGAAGTTATATTTTCAATACACTTTCTGTTTTTTATTTAAATATATTCAATTAATCTTTAAAATAAATACCAATAATATTTAAAAAGTATATAATTGCAATAATACAGACGATATCAATCTCGGTCTGAGAGACAGTGCGCGAGTATATGTGTTATGAAAATGCGCGCGAGTATACGAAGGTTAATCTTTGTATTCTATATCTTTACAAACATATTCAGGAATGTTACAGAAAACTAGTATTTTCGGCGTCGCGTTTTTCAATCCTCTCGACAAAACTGTAGCTGCCACAGAACTCCGAGAGGATTCTTTTTTCGGTGTGTTTTTATCGACTGAATCATGTTCTTGTCTTACTAGGGTTAGTACAGATTACTTTGAAAATTATAATCTATTCATTGGTAGCAATGGTTTTATTTAAAAAAATGTTCTTAGGCGAAAAATAACCAAATGTCCAAACCAAACGCAGGAAGATTCAAAAACTCCCGAAAAAGTTTTCTGTGGAACTAAAAATCGGACATTTGCTGGAATTGAGGAAGAAGAGTTTTCTGTAACATACCTATTTATAATTTTTCTTCAAAATCTGACTTTTTCCGCTAAGTTGGCAAACCTGATTTTAATTTGTGGTATTTGCAAATGCTTTTTCTTACTATGGAAAACAAAAAGACGCTGAAGTAAGTATTTGTAAAAATTATTATTAATAAAATGATTTACAAATTGTTTTATATATTTTGAAGGACAAATAAATTTAAACGGATTACACTGGAACAACTGCAATATTATGTGACAATCTGCAAGGAGCACCCTGAACTACCAACAGGGAAAACACCCGGTGGCACCTCATGCCATACAAAATTTGTGGGACCAATTGTAGATGTGTCGTCAAATAAATGCAGAGAAGAAGTAAAAATAGGAAAATATAAGAAAACAAAATAAGAAATTAAAAATAAATAATAAAACAAATGAATTAAAAAATATGTATTTTCCATTTTATGTGTTTTAACTACATATATTCACAATGAAATTTTAATTAAATGTCCCTATGTAAATTTTTCTTATTGACGTAGCCTCTCTGTATAAATCATTTTGAGGTACATTTGGCGTTTCCTCTTCTTCTTCGGATTCCATTTTTTCATTGTCATTTTCAATCCGCACGGCACGCTTCATACAAATATTGTGGAGTATGAAACATGTGCCAATTATCCTCAATGCCCTTTCGTGCCTGTAGTGTAACATTCGTTGTTTCGAAAGGCATCGAAAACGGGACTTCAAAACACCGAATGCCCGCTCCACAACGTTCCTGGCCTTCGCATGAATTTTGTTGAAGATTCTTTCGGGTGCTGCTGAAGGCTCTGCCACTGGAGTCATCAACTACGGTTCCAATGGATACCCCTTGTCCCTAAGTAGCCACGTAGAAATTGACACAGAATGATTCGCCGCCAAGTGCTACCGTGCCTCCGACATCCACCATATTGCAGAGTCATGGCAAGACCCTGGGAAGTCTGGGTTTAAAGATGTGAACACCAACTGGTCATCACAAATCTGGCAAAAAAGAAATACAAAATTAACGTGAAACCCTGTTATTTATATTATGCTGCTCATACTTACAACTTCCACATTTATCCCTTCCTATTCATGTAAAGAAAACCCCGTCTATGTCAGGCGATTTGTAGGGCGAAAAAGTACTGATGGAATACAAAATCTTCTGATCTGTAAGATCGAGTCAAGGTCTTGATAAGATTGCCGCAACCGTACGGATACTTCAGAACCACTTGACACATCTTTGCAGTCAGGGAAGTGAGTTTTAAGTAGTATATCAAGTGTTTCAGCAGAAGATTCCGTCCATGTGCCATCTTCCTTTTTAAGGAAAGAGGGGTCAACCCGTTCCTTGGACAGAACCTTACTAAGCCTTGATGAGACAGAAATGGACAAAAAAAATTCTTTCCATCCGTTTTTGGCATTCCTGCTGGTTTTTTTATAAGTCTTGAGGCATTCCTTGTATGCTTTCTAGTTATTATCCTTATAACACTGGTTGAAGGA
The DNA here is from genome assembly GCA_035041805.1 of Amiota mariae. Classification (NCBI taxonomy): domain Eukaryota; kingdom Metazoa; phylum Arthropoda; class Insecta; order Diptera; family Drosophilidae; genus Amiota; species Amiota mariae. The sequence continues at coordinate 83,466 of JAWNKV010000298.1, forward strand.
CCTCTTCGTCTTCTCCCTGAGCTTAGAGAGATCCTCGTTCCACCACTGTGCGAAGCTTTTTCGACTCCTTCTAATTGGACAGGATATCTTGTAAGCTTTACCGAAAGCTTCCTCAAGATTCTTAACCTTCCACTCAATTTCATCCCTGGAGTCAATATTAAAACACCTAACAGAGTTAAGTTTCGATTTAGCTACCCTCGTAAAATCAACACATTTTATATTGCGTGGGTTTCTAAATGGAGCAATATCCTTTGTCTTCAAACTCAGATTGTAGAGTATCCAGCTATGATCAGAGAAAGATCTTTCGTTGGACACCCTCCAATTTTCAACCTGAACCTCTGCATTTTCTGACAAAAGAGTTACATCAAGTACCTCCTCTCAACCCGGGAAGTCTACTGTACTAGGGAAAGTAAAGTTAGGTATAGTTCCTCTATTGCAAACTAAAAAATTCGAACTACTAATAAAATCGAAAAGCGACTCACCCCTTTCGTTGTCTTCGGTGCTTCCCCATAGCGTATGACGTGCATTGGCGTCGCATCCCAGAAGTCGGGCAGTGTTCTTGGTTGTTGCGCTGGCGGTCAACTGCACCACCTCATCCGGTGGTGCCTCCCTGTTGTGCGCCATGTGTACAGATGCCACCAGCATGGCTTTCTCCTCAGACACTTCGATTATAACCGCTGTCAAATCACCTATGCTGAATTAAAATACATGTTCTGGGCTTGCCACATACCTTAGTATACAGTAGTTTGTACATTTTGTTCTTGAGCCCCAGAATGTCAGTGCCTCTGACCCAGGGCTCTTGAACGATGCAGATGTCAACGTCTTCCTCGCCTAGGAAGACGGCAAGATTATCCGAGGCATGCTTAAGATTAATCTGCACGACTTTCAACATCGGAAGGTCGCGTACCTTACGCCAAACCTCAATTTGTGGTCAGTCTTCTCCAGCTCCTTAACGGAATCTTCGTTAATGGAGAGGAGCACAGACATACCGCTCATGAGGTTAAGCCTTAAGCCCTCCCAAGCATTGCTGATCGTAGCAATGCATTTGTCCAGGAAATTCAGAGACGGTCGATCGTGGAGAAGACCCCAAATTAGAGAGAAGGTGTTCCATCACCAACTCTGTTAACTTGGGTTCAATATCCCCCCATTTCTCCAACGCCTTCTTACCGCCATTTGTGACTTCATCAAAAAGTGGCACCGTGAACTCGTCCTTGCTTGTTGTTTTGGCCACTTTGCTCTTCCTTGCATTAGAAACGGTCTCGTCCTGTGACCGATTACGCTTGGTTGCCTTTACTGGGGTAAAGGCTTTACAGGTTTCACGTGAGTGGACATGTAATCCACGTACTCGTCCACCACGGCCTGTTATTTGGCTTTGTCCGCGAGGTCGAACTCGTGCACCGTCCCACTCTCCTCATTCTTTTCAATCTTGCTTAGAATGAAACGAGCTTTCTGGTACAGGTTCTTCCTGACCATCGCTTCCGATTTGCCTTTTTTGGCTTGGATGCGCTACGGCTGGCGCTATCCTCTGCCGCTTTTGCTGATGTTGTCGGTTTGTCGCTAAAACCTATAGCTACCGACATAGTCATAGATGCTGTTGTTAGCGCTGCAGCTTTCCCGCTGTCACTGGCTTGAGGCCAGTAACTCGTCCTCGGAGCTCGTCCCGAGATCCATTTCGTTTTGTTTTGTAACTATCGTTTCTTTTTTTTTGTTTTATTTATAGAAGTCATGTTTGGTCCCACGAGTCTAGGGGAGAGTAGATCCACCAGGGCATAGCCCCCTGTACCGTTATCCACCGTTATCAGACGCACTCACACAGTGGCATTCATCCCATGGGCACGGTCGTTAGACACCCGGAATTGCGGGTTTTATCGAGTTTGCCTATCTAGATCCGCCATATTTAGTTAAACTAGCAGGGACACCTCTTGCAGGATGTGGCTCCTCACCACGTATGGACGGTCTTGATCGTGAAAAGCTCCTTGTTCATTTAACAAAAACCTTGCCCCCAGGGAGAGGGCATTGTTAGCATCATTTTTTTTTTTTTGTTTTAATTACCCTTGCTGCAATTAATTTTTTTCCTCAATTGTTTGAGGAAAACTCACTTCGCCTTGTTTCACCGCGCACGTCAAATATGATATGTTTTCAATTGAGCGGGATACTGAGGATTGGCTCATGGGAGCAACGCGGTTGTTTTTTATGCACTTTTGGTATGAACCATGTGAATACAAATATAAAGCCGCCATGAAACGAAACTTAAATGGAATTATTGAGTTTTCATTATCATGCGGCTTCAATTCATACATCAATTCGTGGCACAACATTTTTGAGAATCGGTAATTTTTCTTATAAATATTGTCCGGCATTGAAAACTTATCGCTATTATCTCCCAATGGTTCACAGCACATTTCTTTTCTCATAATTTTCCGCGAGCAAAAACCACACAATATCTATTTAAAAGAGCGATAACAGTGCACACAAATAAACATTTTTTTATCCAAGCAAATTGACACCTCCTAGGTAGCAGATGTCAAGAAAAGAAACAGTTGCCATTTGAAGAGCTTTTCTTGACATCGCAAACACCCATTAACAATCATTTGTTACTCTTTTAGGCGTTAACAGACAGACATATTCTTTGCCATCGCTGTGAGAATAGGTCGGTTATTCAAACAGAAAATAATAATTACAGCTTTACAAATAATTATTTATTTATTTATATAGAACTTAGAACTAAGATTATAATTACAAATTATAATTTCGTTATTAACACATGAGCAACAGCGACAAAGGCCTTCAGTTCAGGGAGAGAGTTAGGAAGGATTGGAGGAAATTAGAAAAAAGCAGGACCAGACTGAAGCGGGAACCCGCGACTCTAGGATATGAGCTTGGCGCACTAACCATTGAGCCAACGAGCCAGTCAAACTTTACAAATAAATTATCTTTTAGCGATTTCACAAATTAATATTGTAATAATATTGTTTGGTTATGCAAATCAAATAAGGTCCTGTTATGTTGATTCATTTACTGCGGCTTCTGATGCTTTTAATGCTATATTCAGTGATTTCTTAGTTAGTTGCTGTTAGCATTTCGTCGAGTTCGTAATGAATACTTAGCATAGTGCTGATGATTCCAACCAATATCAACAACAATTCAACAACACTATGGCAACAACAACGCTAACAGTAACATTAGCAATCACAACAAGATCACTACTATCATCAAAAACATCAACAATAACAACAACATCACTAGCATCATCAACATCAAAATCAGCAACAACAATATCAGTTTCAACAACAATAACAGTATCAACTACATTTTTACACCTATAATATCAATAGCAATATATAACAAAATCTGTTTTCTTTAAGCTAAATAAGTTCTGAATCTTAAAGTAATTAATTAAATTTTTGTGTTCAATAATTTCGCAAAGAAAGGGCCACGAAAAAGTTCGTGGCCATACAAATATAAAAGAAATAAAAGAATTTAAAACAAAAACTGTATAAAAAAATCAACAATAATACACGTATGCATCTTAATTATACTGGCAATTACTTTTTTTTTTATTACATTTTTTTTTTTAATAATATAACCTGTTAAGAGATCAACACTACAATGACAAACGATTACATTTAAGTTAATGAATTAATACATACTTAGTAACAATGACGATGAGAAGAATTAACAATACAATACAACTAGATAACAATATGAATATCAGCATTCATTTCTTTATTTATTTATAGCATTGACAAAAAAACTGTCAGCTTCAAACAAAAAAAAAAAAAATCAGCCAAGTGTGAGTCGGACTCGCACACGGAGGGTTCTGTACCATCGTACACGATTTTTTGCTCAACATATTAAATTATGTGCATATTTAATAGCCTAAAAGTATACTAAACAAAAAAAAGTCCGACTCACAGTTGGCTGATTTTTTTAATTGTAATTAATTTCTTTTAGTTTAAGTTCACATCAATTTATATTTTTGTCTTATTTTTAAGTGTTAATTGTTACATTTATTTTTGTTTTAAGCTGACAGTTTCTTTGTCAATGCCATTTCAAATAAATAAATAAATACCATGGAGCTCCTGTAATTGTTCTAAGTATCTTGGATTGTACTCTTTGTATAACTTCGATGTTACTAGCGCTTGCGGTACCACACAATTCAGAACCATAAGTCCAGATTGCTTTGATAACAGCGTTATACAGTAACACCTTGTACTCAAGTCTCAGACCAGAATTAGAGTTAATTAGCCAATGGAGACTTTGTGCCCTTAGTTTCATATACTTCTTTTTAGCTTCTATGTGTTTCCGCCAGGTGAGACGTCTGTCCAGATGAACACCAAGATAAGTTACCACTTCAGTTTGAAGAATTGTAGCACCAATTAAAGTTACTGGAGAGCATGTCCAACGATTCAATGTAATTGTAATGAGCTTATATTTCCCCTCATTGACAGTAATTCTCCAGTTAGAAGATTTTCAGATGATTATCCAGGACTGAAGATGCTTTAACTGGGCAACGGGAGCGGCTGATAATAGCAGTGTCATCGACAAAAGTCGATGTGACAATTTGAGTAGACGTTGAAATGTCTGCAGTAAATAAAACATATAAAGTTGGTCCCAGGACACTGCCTTGGGGAACGCCTGCCTTTATCATAATTTCATTTGTTATGAAATTTTTCTGTCCTACTACAAACACTCGATTTGTTATGAATGATTCCAAGATTTTATGCAGATTTTGTGGTAGAAGACATTTAATTTTGTGAATCAAACATTTATGCCATACTCGATCAAACGCTTGCGCTACATCGAGAAATACTGCTGAGCAATATTCTCCATTTTCAAAGGCAGTTCTTATTTCTGAAGTAACCCTATTGACTTGCTCAATCGTACCATGCTATGCTCTAAATCCAAATTGATGATGAGGGATTGTAGTACTCGGTTGAAAATGGTGGATGAGTCAAGCTCAAGAATCTTCTCAAATAGTTTAGAAAGACATGGAAGAAGACTTATAGGTCCTCAGTGGCGGCGTTTGGGGGTGGCGAGCAGGGTAACCGCCCCGAGCCTCGCGCTTCTAGGGGCCTCGCGCAATCGCGCAACAACCCAAGTAGAAAAATATTATGTAACTCACGTCACGCCACTCGTGCTCTCGACATTGCAGCCAATATGCGTGGAACAAAAAGAGGTTTCCAGAAACGTATACTTGATATTAATCCATTTGCTTTTCTTACCCTGTGGAAGTCACAGCTGTAATCTGATCCTACGAGATGCAGCATCGTCTTATGTTTTTTTGGTTTGTTACAAAGGCTGTACGCTCTGTTTGCTAGCTCGAGTCAGAAGTGGGCTATTTTAAAATCCCATGTAAAATCTTTATCGCTAAAACCACTTTCCGAAACAAGGTGGGAATGCAGGGTAGAATCGGCGATGGCCATTAAATATCAACTAAGCGTTATATGCGATGCTTTGAAGGACTTAGCAGAAACTACGACAGATTGTCTGTTGGTTAGTGAATGCCATTCTGTAGAAAATGAAATAACTACATACGAGTTTATAATTTCTCTCGTCGTATTGTATGACATTCTTACGAAGATAAATGTCATAAGTAAGATATGGCAGAGCGAAAAAATGCACCTAGATGCCGGCTATACAACACCTAGACGCATTTACTCAATGGCTTGATAATTATCGTGATATCGGTTGCCAGTCATCCTTGGTCACAGCGAGAGAAATGAAATGATCGCAAACATCTACCGGCTCGGAGCCTCGCAAAGGCTAAGGCCGCCCCTGCCTGTCCTTCCCGCGTTTTGGAACCATTATGAAAACCGATTTCTTCCATAGCATTGGAAAGTATCCGATTCTAAGGATAGCATTGAAAAGATACAAAAGAAATGCTATTCTGCGTTTGAAAGTTCAGTTATCATTTTTGGCACAATACAATCATAACCTGCAGATTTTTTGGGATTCCTTTGAGTCTTTATAATTGATTCGATTTACCTAGAACTTGTTTTTAATGGAGACATATTTTCATATGTTAAAATTGTCTGGGAGGAAGCACAAAATCGTTTGTAGGTGGATTTGAATGGAACACGTACTCCAAGTTTTCAGCTTTTGTTTAGCGGCAGGAGATCTGTGCTGTTGCCATTCTCTTCTCAATCGCAGCTTAATAGCCACTAGTTCTTCGATTTCCCTATTTGAGGCGTTGATACCTCAGCTGCAGCTACCAATATCGAATTTAACTCATTCACTGATCTTGCGATATCAATTTCAGAGTTGATTGCAGGTGCAATTCTAATGTGAGAACTTATATATTTTTTGTATTGCAACAGATTTTTTTTTTTATATAAGTCTATATGGGCGATCCTCAGCTATTGGATAATCGAGTAAAAGAATATCAACGGTTGAGTGATCGGATGAAAGTTCACAATGAGTAACTGCTGATATGATGTTTCTGGGTATATTTCTTGTGATACAAAAGTCAAGAATATCAGGAATTTTTCTTGGATCCGCCATCAATCATTAGCTACGACTTTTTTCCATCGTTCAGGCAGCACACGGATTTCGCGTTGGAAAAATGCATCGTCTTTTGAAGCTATCCAAAACTCTGCCCATATTTTGGCTTCTTCAAAAGAAGTGAAGTACTGGTCGGCCAGGCCATGAGTCATCGACCGGAACATGAGGTAGTCGGAAGGAGCAATTTCTGATGAATACAGCGGGTGTGGTAGGACATCCCATTTTAGTGCCTCCAAAGTTTCCTTAACGACTTTTGCAACATGTGGTCGTGCGTTGTCGTAAAGGAGAATCACTTTGTCGTGTCTTTTGGCATATTGGGGCCGTTTGAGCTTCAGTGCTGGGCTCATTTGGATCAATTGTTGTTTGCAACGTTAGGCTGGATCAGCTCATAATAGATCACTCCGAGCTGAACCCACCAGATGCACAGCATTAGCTTCTTGCCAAGAATATTCGGTTTGGCCGTTGAAGTTGATGCATGACCAGGTTTACCGCATATTTTTTTGCGCTTTGGGTTGTCGTAGTGGATCCACTTTTCGTTCCCCGTCACAATTCGATGCAAAAAACTTTCGATTATGCCTTTGGAGCAGTTGTTCGCACGTGAAAAACCGACGTTCGACGTCTCTTGACTTGAGCTCATAAGGAACTCAATTTCCTAGTTTTTACACCATACCCATGTCCATGAGACGATTTTAAACTGCTTGTTGAGTCACTTCCAAGGTTTCAGCGAGCTCATTTTGAGTTTGGCATGAATCGTGGTCCAATAACGCCTTCAACTCAGCGTCCTCAAACTTTACTGACCTCCCTTCGTGTTCCTTGTTACTGGTGTTGAAAACGTCGGAACCACTACTCACATGTTTTTGTTGATGGAGTATGTTCCCCATATGCTTCACACAGCAATCGATGTTCATCAACTGCACTTTTCTTCAAATGAATACAAAAAAGTAGCGCTTCCCGCAAACTGAGTTTTGTCAGCACAAAAGTTTACATGTTTACAGAATAAAGAAAGTTTGTTGTTTACACTTCAACGAAATGACAGATACGGATTTTTGGCGGGAAATGGTGACGCATTAACTTGAATAGAGTGGTCAGATCGTCCGACGCGACTTTATGTTAGTTATGCCAACTTTTGAAAATCCTTTAAAAATTATTTGTACTCCTAATACAATGATGAGAGAAATAAAGAAGACTTGCGCTTTGAGTTCACAAAGTCTTAAAACTGTTTAGGGACACGAGAAAATTGAAGCCCACAACGTGGGAGATAGCTATTGTAACAAAGGTTATTTAATTATAGAAAATTAACCCGGAACACACAAAAGTTAGCAAAAGCAATAGAAGACCCAGAACTTATTTTTTATTTACCCTCGACTTAATGTTCTTCAAGATTAGAAAGTCTTCTTGTAATCCAAGGTGGTTTATTTGACACTTTCGAAACAGCGTTATAGGGGACAAAAGCGTCAAAAATATTGTATATACTTCATAGAAAAAATTAATAGCAGTAGTCATATCACTGCAATTGTACAAAAATGACCAATCTATTCCGAGAAAGAGTGCATTTAGTTGGTCAAAGTTCACTTTCCGAAAACAAAATCGACGTCTACAGGCGTACGTATCGTCAGGAATACTTAAAGATTGGCACCTTGACACAAAAGTACCAGCGGAATCATTACTAAACATAAGATCAATAGATATATTGCAATGATTTGCTACATAATTCATTTGAAACAAGGACTTTTCAAACAGTGTGTCCAAGAAATCTGTTGTTCTGAAGGAACTAGATACTTCGAGATACCAAAAAAGGACCACGAAATGAATGGGAGATTAAAATCGCCTAGAACGATAAAAGAGTCACGGTTGCGAAAAATGTAATTGTATTAATGGCTCTAGTATGACACATATAAGTTTCCAAATTGGTATTAGGCGGAATATAAGAACACGATATATAAACAGATTTATGAGGCAATAATAAACTCACACAGATAAGCTGAACAGTTTCGATCAACAACTTCTGGTCGAAGGTGAGAGCCAACATCAATGTGGACACCGTCTTCGATAGGGCGATCTGTCCTATATGTGCTGAAATTTGAACAGACAAAAAAACTACTAAGAATACCAGAGTGAAGCCATGTATCGGAAAACGCTGATTCATCTGATTCAACGGGAAAACTATCCTAATCTTAAACGTCGAAATATCCCTTGGTTGTTTGCACACTAACCTTCACATTAATATTGGAAGCAATATACCTATTAATATCGTCAAAGGTAGTATCATAAGAAAGTCTAAACAGGAAAATATGTTTCCGAGGGGCCACTACCGACAAAAGATGGCGAGATTGAATTACAGGGAGCACAGTAGTTGACATAGGATCGGCTGGAGGGGCAATTGTGGCAGGAACAAGAGGAGTGGTAAGAGGTAGTTGGGGGTAAGCATGGTTTCCCATAGGAGAAGGTGACAATAAAATAAAGGTCAATCGAACTGATATTTAGTGAGTAAATCAGTGCCCGAATTAAAATGAAACGAAAGTTGCTTTACAACACTTTTCAACTTGATAAAATTGTCACGTATACTACGATACATTGACGAAAAATTAACCTGCTATTTGAAACAGGATTAGGAAGACCACGTCAAACTGCCACAATCAGTTTTAGATTTACTGATTATCCCGTCATGGTCACGGCCGTTCAGTTCCGCACATTTTAAGTGTGAAAAATTATCGCATAGCCAACAACGTACCGCCCGTTGAGAATCAACATCGAATATATTTTAATTTTTACTTAAAGAATTACAGCAAATCATTTTCACGGCAGAAAAAAAAGAAAATTAAAAAAGAAAAAAAGAATTGATACCGTACCATCGTACAAGATTTTTTGCTTAAAATATTAAATTATGTGCATATTTAACAGCCTAAAAGTATACTACAATTAACAGCTTAAAAGTATAATACAAAAAAAATAAAAAATTGTTAAACAAAAGATTAAATTAAAGAACAATGCTTCTAAAAATGTGTATTTTTAGTATTTGTCGCTGTACACACAATTGAATTACACACTCTGTGAAAATTTCAACTCTCTACCTATTACGGTTCATGAGATAGAGCCGGAGTCGGACGGACGGACGGACATCGTAAGCTTAGTAATAGGGTCCCGTTAGCTCCCTATGGGTACGGAACCCTAAAAGGTAATATTCTTAAATTGTCCAGCAGGCGCAATGAAAAACTAAATGTACACACTGCAAGTGATAGTAGAGAGCGCATACATCAAGCGTAATGAGGAAATTGGAGCAGCTTGCTGTGATGATGGAGAAGCAGCGGCACGTTAACAACGATATGACAGAGCTGTTAGCTACGGCAATAAATCTTCACAGAGACGAGGTTAACAAAAAGTTGCATCCTGTCCGGCTAGCAGTAAGTGTCGCCACGGTCAATGTACAGACTGATGGGAGAGCATAGGTGAAGCGTGCGGTTAGCGTAAATGTGAAGGAGGATCCACCCTCTGTAAAGATATCAGGTATAAATAATAATCCTGATAGCGGCACGAGTACATTGAGGGTTGCAGATGAAAATCCTAAGCCAAAAGAAAATAAATTGCAAGAAGCTGAGCATCGGAAGAAGCAGAAAAAGAACACGGAAACGCATGGACCATCCCCTGAAAATAAGGGTGGGGCACCTTCCAAGCCACCACATAAAAAAAGTTGAAGTAAGGTCTCGCTGAACACGGCCCGATGCTCTAGTCATTACTAAAGCGTCGGAGTTATCCTATGCAGACATCCTAAGGACGATAAAAGGGAAACCTGAGCCCAGCAGCATTGCCATTAAAGCAATGAGATTTGCTAGAGATGGGACGAAGACAGCAAATATAACCTTACCGGTCAAGCAGGCAGAATCTCTGCTTAAGGCGGGATCGTTAAAGGTGGGTTGGGCTCGTTGCCGTCTGAGACAACATATAAGTCCCACAAGGTACTTCAAGTGCTTGGAGTATGGCCACATTGCCAGAGGATGCAAGAGTAGTGCGGACCGCTCAAAATTATACCTGAGATGCGGAGCTGAAGGACATATTGCAAAGACATGTCGCGAAAATCCCACGTGTCTTGTTTGCCCGGAAGGTAAGAATGCTCATGCTTCTGGTCTGAGTAACAAGTGTGAAGCCTTTAAGAAGGCCATGCGTGATCTGAAAGCTAGGCATGATTAAGTGTCTGCAGCTAAATCTAAATAGGTGCAGTGCAGCGCAGGACTTATTCTCCCAAACGGCTATAGACAGAAAGGCTGATCTACTACTGGTTAGTGAGTTCCATAGGCCGAAGGAAGACTTAAATGTGTGGACGCAGGAGGTTCGTGGCAAAGCGGCTATCTGGCTACAAGGCAATGCTTCCTTTGAGCATAGAGACCCCTGCTCGTATGACCTTTGCCAAAATACGGGGTATCCATTTTTGCAGTTGCTACACATCGCCAAACGTCAGTCATGGTTCATTTTATGACTTCCTGGATAGACTGGTTAGTGCTGCGAGGCATAGATACCCACTCATAATCACCGGTGACTTTAACGCATGGGCGGTGGAATGGGGTTGTACTAGCACCAATAGGCGCGGACGGGCTGTTTTGGAAGCATTTGCATCGTTGGATATAGTTCCACTTAATAGGGACATCTCAATCACTTTTTCCAACGGGAGAGGCATTTCGGCAATAGATCTCACCTTCTGTAGTACATCAATTGCCAGTGCTATAAAATAGGAGGTTACAGATGTCTCATAGTGATCACCTTGCGATACAAATTTGTATTTCCCCTCAGGCAAGGTTTTCTATATGAAGATTGAGATTGAGGATGCGGGCTTTGGGTATCGCTTGGAAAACTTGGAAGCTGGATAAGGAAACTCTGGACTTGTTTACTTCCGAGTTTGAAGTAGCGCCTGGTAATGCGAGTCAGCAATCCGGGCAACTTATGCAGGGCCTCAAAAGGATGTGCGATGGCTCTATGCCTAGGAAGACTAGAAGCAATGGCAGGAAACTTAAATACTGGTGAACTGATGAAATAGAGGAACTTAGCTTGCAATGCCATTAACTACGGAGAAGATTGCAGCGCAGCAGAAGGAGGAATCCTGCTTCTCAGAATACTCTTCCTCGACGAATTTAGGCACAAGATGTCTTTACTAAGCAAGGAGATCTGCAGGAGCAAGCGAAATGCCTTTTGCAGACTGATAGGAGATTTGGATCAGAATCCTTGGGGCAGTACTTACAAAATTGTAACGCGCAAGTTCAATGGCCTCAAGGCGTTAGTCCCTTCCTTTGCCTCGCTAATGGAAAAAATAGTAGCCGCCCTCTTCCCACCAAGAGGATTGTTGAAGATACTTCGACCACTTGAGGTTGCAGATAAGAATGTGCCCACTATCACCACTCTTGAGCTAGATGCGGCTTTGAGTAGGGTGAAGGTAAACAAATCGCCTGGGCTGGATGGCATCCCTAATGTCATCCTTAAGAGAGACATTGCAGCGAAACCTCACGTCTTCTGCGAGGTTTTCTCAAGGTGCAATTGCTGGAAGAAACAACGGCTGGTTCTCATCCCAAGAGGAAACCTACCATCTTCGTATAGGCCCATGTGTCTTCTGAGTACCACTGGGAAAATCTTTGAACGGATTATTTACGCCAGATTGCAGCAGTATACGGAGTCGCCAAATGGTCTGGATGAAATGCAATTTGGCTTCAAGCCGAGAAGGGGTACCGTAGGAGCAATCTAAAAGGTCTGCGACATTTCCAGGAAGGCCTTTAATGGCACTAGATGGCTTGGCGGTGACAAGAAGTATTGCGCAGTGGTCACACTGGACTTAAAAAATTCCTTCAATTTTGCAGATTGGAGCTGATGCGTGCTAAGCATTTTAGACATACCGTTACTTAATCCGGATAGTAGTGTCATATTTCAGAGAGAGAATCCTGGTCTGCGATTCGGAAGAAGGCACTAGGACATTTGACATGACTGGAGGTGTCCCACAAGGTTCGGTACTAGGTCCAATTCTGTGGAATGTCATGTATGATGGCATTCTGAGGATTTGTAAACCTGATGGGATGGAGATTGTCGGATATGCGGATGACATTGCTATTGTCGTGGTAGCAAAGACTCTGAGTGAGGTCACATCCAAAATAGAGAGAACAGTCGAGGAGATGGCTAACACAGAATCACCTTGGTCTGGCGGAGCATAAAACCGAGTTGGTTCTTATGAGCTCCAGAAAAAAGGTGGGAACACTCTCGGTGAGAATTGGAAGCCATTGCATTGAGTCGAGGCCTTGCATCAAATACCTGGGTGTACTCTTGGACCATCGACTGTGTTTCAAGTGGCACTTAAGCGAGTCAGCCAAAAAAGCAGATGTCATCACACAAAAACTGGCCAGGATTCTCCCAAACCTAGGCGGACCCAGATAACAATCTCGGGTTCTGTTAGGTTCGGTGAGTAAATCCATACCTTCGTGGTATAAGGAGTGCTCAGGATCTGTAGGGCGTATCCCACAGTGGCAGACGATGCAGCGGGTGTACTTGCAGGCAGACTGCCAATCGATCTGGAAGCCCTGGCTGCCAGGGACAAGTATATCCCACGTGCATCCTCTCAGGTAGCTGACATGGAGGAGATTAAGTCCAGATACCTGAACATTTGGCAGCACAGGTGGAGTAGGGCAGAGTCGCGGAGGATACACCAGCTTATCCCAGATATTACGAATTGGCTAAAGCGTCGTTCTGGTGATGTGGAGTTCGAATTTACTCAATTCGCAACTGGCCATGGCTGTTTCAGACAGTATCTCCACAGGTTTGGGCACGCTGCGGATCCGTTCTGTGGTCTGTGCAGAGATGTCGTGGAGGATGCCGAGCATCTTCTTCATGAGTGCCCCCGTTTCGAAGCGGAGTGACGAAGAGTGTATGCGCGCCTTGGATCTCCTTGCAGCTCACATGAGATTGCAAGGCGTATGGAAACATCGGTGGATGACTGGGCATACTTCTCTTCTGAAATTGCCAACATAAACAGGGGTGCTCGAATGTACGAGCGAACAATGGCGCCTGCTTGAAAGGGGCTTGAGGCGATAGGGGGTTTTTTAGTCGGTAGGCTAATGAATCCGACATAACTTGTGGCACGGGTCATAGGTATCTTTGGAAGATTTTTACCTCCTTGTTTCGCATAGCAAAAAAAAAAAAAAAAAGTAGAGAGTGCACAAAAATCAAACAAACCCAAAGCAAAAACAAATGCTACAGAAAGAAACACAAAACGGTACTGAAACACTGATTAATAACAGTTTGGTTTCGCAACAGCAATGCTGACAAATAAAAAAAAAAATAATGACTTGTAAAAGAAAACAACTGTGTATCAAACCTATGACGTGATCTCACGTACGCATTATTGTGCATATACTCAACCGACGCCTTAGCATCCTCGGCCAACGACTACCATTGTCTGAAAGAGTCTTAGAAGATGTTTTGAGTATACAGAAATATTACATTATTGTTTACTTATGCGTAGCATCACTATATTCTCTCTGTTACAGTATGAGTATCAACAAAGAACACAGTTTAAGTAGCACTTTATTGTACAATTCCTCTTTATAAGTTTGTATGGGAGGTAAATTTACGTGGTTGATGGATATGGAACAGAAACTTAATGTGTCCAAATTTCAGTTCAATAATCAAAAAACAAAAAAAATTATTTTAAAAAGGGGTTTGTATGGGAGGTACCCCTCCTGGTAACCCTATGATCATGAAATTTATACGGTTGGTGGAAGAAACAAAAAATTTTGTCTAATAAGAACATTAATTTAAAAAGGGGTTTGTATGGGAGGTACCCCTCCTGGCAACCATAGGATCATGAAATTTATATGGTTGATGGATACGGATCAGAAAATTATAGTGTCCAAATTTCAGATCAGTAAGTTAAGAAACAAAAAACCTTTTTCTAATAAGAACTTTAATTTAAAAGGTGGTTTGTTTGGGAGGTACCCCCCTAGTGATCCGATTCTGCTGATTCCTTGATCAGCGTTTGGTAAAAAGAAACCTATGTACAAAATTTGAACTCTCTAGCTCAAAAACTGAGGGACTAGTGCTGCGAACAGACGGCCATGACTAAATCAACTCGTCTCATCGAGTTGATCACAAATATATATACTTTATGTGGTGTGCGATGTGTCCTTCTGTGTGTTACAAACTTTATGACAAACTTATAATACTATAAAAATTAGTATAAAAATTATGAAACATGTAAAAACAAAATGCACTAATCACTCAGAATTGAAATGAAATACCTCAATTAGAAATAATAATACTTTTTAAATTTATGCACCACTAACTCACCCGAAACACGATCAATTTAAGTTATGCACAGTAATATAAGTAATAAAGTTTACAATTTGAAGTAAAAAAAAAATATTTAAATAAAGATAAATTGAAAAATTTGTTCATAAATAAACGCGTCCGCTCTCTTTACATAACAGAACGACTTTTAAGCTCCCTAGGATGGAGCCTTTTTAATCTTCTGCCATCCAGTGGATTTGGATGGGTTAATAGTTTTTCACTATATCTGCTGCTATGGTGGCTTATTTGGTCGCCGAGAAGTGGATCTTTAGAAGTGATTTATTGCGTATGCCCCAAGCGGCACCAGTTGTTAGACGCAGGGTTTTGTTTTGAACTGCAGGACAACGTTTACATCTGAGAGTGAAAACAACATTTCATGACTGATTCAGGTTCCAACGCTTAGAACAATTGGCTAATCATGTAGGTAGTTTTGCAGAAGTTGACTAGCCTGCAGCGGGCATTCAGAAGAGGCTAGTATAGCTGCATCATCCGCGCATGTAGCCACTGACACTTGATCCGAACTAGTTGGGGATATGACTTCAGTAAATGTTGTGAAAAGAACAGGTCCAAGCACGCTGCCTTGAGGAACTCCTGCCATAATAAACCTAGTTGCAGATTTTTCTTCTTTAACCGCAACCAAGCCATCTATTTTCAAGAAAACTCTTCAGAGCAGAAGAAGTCCTTCATGATACTGGCAATTGCAATAGTAATAATAATACTAAAGTTAGAAACAAAACAAATAATTTATAATTCGGAAGATAAAAGGATCGAGGAGTATCCTTTGACCCTGAACCATTACTCTGGCACAGACGAAGTCAATGTAATTGTTCAGAATTATATAAAAACTAAGAATAAGCACAAAGAAATTAACAATAATAAAAGAATGAAATGAAAGTTGCACAACGTTATCGTTGGCTTCGCTTCCGCATTTACACGTGCCAAGAACAAATTTTCTTTGGTCTTAAGACTGATTCCGAATAAAGAACTTGAATTTATCTAAAGATATATTTCTTTTTTTTTTTGGAATACATAATTCACGCGAGATATTTAGGCTTGGTTCACCGCCATGGACTTTTGGTTTATCCGGAATGAAGGATGATCGTAAAAAGACAGCTACATTATAAATAGCGCTGGACATAAACATCATCGAGTTCGTGAAATGCAAACAGTCCAGACAGTGCACAACGCTATATTAATAGACTTCTGTCTGAGCTACCTCTAGGCGACAAAAAACCGTTGGATTTATATTTCGAGATGAAGCGGTAGTAGGTACTACTTTAAGTGACGCAGCAGTGACGGCTTATGGTCTAAGTGACTTCCTGAAGTTGTTCAGTCCATGGTTGCAGTATCTTCTGGAACTCCCGCCGAATTTGTGAAAATCGCAGATTCTATAATGGATGCAATCGGCCCACAGAGCAATACATTCAGTGTTTTACAAACGGACAGCATCACCGAATTGAGTGCAGCTGTTGTCGAACTCAACAGGAGGATTGACAAGATGACACTAGCTTCACGAGAACGAAATCAGAGCAGCTCAATATCCCGTCGACACTTTTGACGACGCCAGCAAAAATCTGAGAGCTCCCAAATCGGTGTGTGCTAAAACCGCGTGAAGTTTGGCCGCAACGCACAGAGATACCGAAGCCCGTGCAAATTCAGGAACTCGCCAACCAACACATCAGCGGCGGGATCGAAAGAACGTCGTTTCTGACTGCAAAAGTGAGTGGCGACTCCTGGCGAAAATTCTGCCAACGAACGCAAAATATTCCGCTTGCAGGTTAATGATTTCATTACATAGGAAAAATTCATCGTTAACACGGGTTCCATTTTGTTCTTGCCACACGCAGACAACAAACAAAAAAACGATCGCACGCTACGAATTTAGATCACGGAGGTCGAACACACCTTTTAACGTTTTAAGGAAGAGCTGGCTAATGCAACATCATTCGTTCACCTGGAACCCAATGCTCAACTAGTGCTTTACACGGATGCTTCGAACACAACTGTAGGTGCCACACTACACCAAAATCTCAACGGTACTCTTCAACCATAGGGTTTTACTCGATGCCACTTTCCAAGGCGCAGCGTAATTACAGCACATATGATCGAGAGTTGACTACGATTTACTAAGCATAATTTTTCTGATCCTATATGGTTTCCAAAAAAGTTGGCATTTAATTTAATAAGATTAAGTCCCATCTTACGTACGCTTTACGTTTTTCATAATTTAAATTTTCCAATGTTAGCATTCTTTTATTGGTTCAAAGTTCAAAATTGTCCTTCTTGTAAGCTTGCAAGGTCACCGCAACAGCAAGTTAATGGCTTAATGAAAGCTGTGACTGACGCATCCGATGCCGCGATTCTCAGGAAAGCTCGAAATAACCGGCGTACAACAAAATATTGGTGGAATGCTGAAATTGCGCAGCTCAAAAGTGAATGTATCAGCTATAGAATGGAAGCATAAAGAGCAAGCGGAACGGAATATTTCTTACACCGGCACGCCGAATACAATACAATAAGCAACATACTGAAGCGTATCATATATAGACGTCTCGAACAGGTCACTGAAGGTCTAAATAGACTACACAAAAATCAAAAAGGATTCAGGAGGAACAGGAGTATCATCGATGCAATAATCCAAGTTTACGACATTGCTCAGAATATGATCGCCGACGCTTCTATATGGCATATATATAGGCCCTAACACTACTGCCGGTGTACCCAAGGATCAGAGCTCTGTCCGATCCTCTGAAATATGATGTCCAGGAAAAATACAACTTCTCTGTTACATGCAACAGAAACTGTCAACGGCTGGTCTAGCACTAACGGACCAAAAAACTGAGATGATTCTAATCAGCAGCAGGAAGAAGATTGAAACTCACAAGGCTTTTGAAATCGACTATCATTCGGCCAAGATGGTCTGTCGAGCATATCTTTTGAAAATTGCACAAAAATGTTTAATATTTGTGTGCACTGTTATCACTCTGTAAAATGGATAATTTTGTGTTTTGTTGTTTGCTGGCGGAAATTTTGGAATATGAAGAATTTTACGGAAAAAGAAATGTGTTAAAATCATAGTGATCCATTTTCAATGTCGGACAATAGTTTTGTCGAAAATTATCGATTTTCAAAAATATTGTGCCATCAAATGATACATTTGCAAATAAAATATGTACATATAAGATAAAATCAGGCTTGTCAACATGCGGGAAAAAATCAAATTCAGAAAAAAAAATTAAATAGTCAGCATTACTCGGAGTACCCATAAAAAACACATGTTTTCATTATACTCTTCACGCAGTGAATAGTATTATAAGTTTGTAATGAAGTTTGTAACACACAGGAGAAGACATCGGAGACCCCATAAAGTATATATATCCTTGATCAGCGCGACGAGACGAGTTGATCTAGCCATTTCCGTCTGTTGATCTGTCAGTCTGTCTGTCTGTATGTATGCAAACTAATCCCTCAGTTTTTGAGCTAAAGAGAGCTTTCTTTTTATCATACGCAGTACATTTGTTGGAATCAGTCGAATCGGACCACTAGGAGGGGTACCCCCATACAAACCAATTCCAATTCAGATTCTTATTACAAAAACTTTTTTGTTTTTTGTACTATCGACATTGAAATTTAGACATTATAAGATTATTTCCATATCCACCAACCTTATAAATTTCAAGACTCTCGGAGTACTAGAAGGGGCGTGACGAGTATTACAACATCGGCATATCCAAAGTTAGTATTTTTTATTTTATTTTATTTTTTTTATTTTATTTGAATGACATTGACAAAAAAAAACTGTCAGCTTAAAACAAAAATAAATGTAACAATTAACACTAAAAGTAAGACAAAAATATAAAAAACAATAAATTGAGGTGAATTTAAACTAAAAGAAATTAATTCCAAATAAAAAAATCAGCCAAGTGTGAAGCGGACGGACGGACATCGTAAGCTTAGTAATAGGGTCCTGTTAGCTCCCTATGGGTACGGAACCCTAAAAAACGAGAAACAAACAAAAATAGGAAAAATACATGAAAATAAATAAATAAGGATAATATGAAATACCAGCCTCTGAGCCGATGGGGGAAATTTATTTGCAAATAGTTGCGAGCTATTCCCCTACTCACAGCCATGTGTGGTCAGAGACATATAATCCAATAAACCACAATAATGCAGATGGTATAGGTGACCTAAGTCAGCGACATCCAGTTCATCCAGCCTGCAGTGTGATCATGAGTCCCATAGGCAGCGAATGACGATGGTATTAATCGATGATGGCCATATCTCGGGTGAGACAACGTGATAGAATTTATTATATGACGTGCATAAAACTAGGAAAGGATTGTGTAGGGTATAGTTAGTAGTGCATATATTCAATGCTAAAGGAACAAAATTTCTGGTAGGACGACTAGGGACAAAAAAAGTTTAACTGATTTAATAGCTCAAGACAATCAATTTCCACAACTAGGAGCTTATGAAGAAAGCCTATCAGAGTAATATGGCAAACGCGAATTAGGATTCCAGTGTAGGCTACGAAGGGTAAACAGGAGGAACTGTTGCTGTACAGACTCAATTCTAACTAGATTATTTGTATAATATAATATAATAATAATTCTTTATTTGGTTTAAATATATAAATGTTTACACACAATACTATACTAAACATATATAAAAAAATAAAAAATAAAGAACATATACGACTTTGACCCTTTGGCCGTCAGTCGGGGAATACATACTAACTTACATTAAAAAACTACACAACTACAAAAATAATACAAAATGGTAGAATTACATAAATATATATTATTAAAATTCATTTAAAATTAATTTTCTATATCCTATCACTGGGAAAAACAAAGTCAGATTTTTCCATCCACCATAACCGTGTCTGTTTAATATATCAACGATTTCTTCTTTATTCAGGTTGTATTTTTCAAAATATCTTTAACGAATTATTTTAAGTACTGGGTATTTTCCTAGGAAGTGGGATATATTTTCAACTTCATTGAGATTGCAGAGTGTGCAACTATTTCTGTGTCCATTCAAGTATAGTATAAAATATAACTTCTTGCTTTAAAATTCCACATAATAGTGTGCGCATTTAAATTGCTATTTAAATAACTTCTCCCAGTAACTATATTTAGATTTTCATATATACGTTCACTTTGACTTGCTCTGTTCCACATTTTTTCCCTATTTAGATTTTTTCGTGTTCTATAACCAACCCAGTATTCACCATCTATGAATTTCTATTAAATATCGTCGTTTCCGTCCTGGCATTTATATTGCTAAAAATATTTTGTATTTTATCAAATCACAATACCTGTCGTTGTATCACTTTTCTAGATAACTTATGTGGCAGCCTATCGTCAGTGTATTCAAATAAGGTTTTATATACGTATGTCAGGAATATATCCAACTTATATAGATACCCATTTAGAATATCTGTTTCCAAGTATATGCATTACGACGGTGTGTTACTTGGTAGATGCAAAAGTCTTTTCAGAAAATGATGTTGTAACTTATCCACCTCTTCGAACAAAGTAACACCCCATACTTGAGTAGCATAACTTTGCACGGTCCTAGTGACTGCGAAAAATAGCTTCCATTTTGCGGTAAGCGTTATTTGGCTTTTGGACAAAAATGTTCTCCAAGTTGCATTGATGCTATTTTTGGCTAGACCATTTGTATTTGCTAAGTGGGCTTTGAAACTTAGTTGTGGTGTCAATATTACCCCTAGGTAATTATATTCTGAAAACTTCCAAATCTCATTCTTGGCTAAACAACTCCACGCCGAAATACCATTATTGCTGACTTCGTTTAATTCATGTGTAATTCCATGTTCCAAGTGTCGCAATATAATTCTAGACGATTTATCATTCCTTGTAACACATCTGTATTATCTGATAATATAACTATGTATTCTGCATATAAAAGGAGCCTAATATTTAGTTCTTCAATATATGTTCCGCCTCCTGGTTAGTCATGCAAATCATTAAATATAGTAAAAAGAGCAAAGGCGTACACTTTCTTCTTTTCTTTTTGTGAATTATAGATGCTAAATTATATAAATTAATAACTGTTGATTGTTTTTTCCTAAAACCTGCTTGAAATTCCGTTATAATTTTGTTTTCTTCTGACCACACAACCAGCCTCTTAAGACGCCCATCGTAATTTTTGCGATGCAGTTCATAAAAGAGATTCCTCTGTAATTTGAAGCTACAATTTTATCACCTTTCTTGAACAATGGGAATATTATACTTGTCTCAAAAGCTTTATCTGTTGGTGCAAACTTGTATAATGTAGTGTATGTCTTGGCCAATTCGTTTAAAAATCTTACATCTGCCCTCTTAAAAAGCTCGTATGGAATTCTGTCCAAACCAGGTGCCTTTCCCGTTTTTGCTTTTTTCAGGTTTCCTAAAATTTCATCTTCCATAATTTCTTTATCCAAACAGTCATTGTATACTAACAATGTTTACATATTGTGGTGGATTTAAAAGGTTCTCGAATCATTGTTTGAACACTTCTGCAGGTATGGCTGCGCTACTATTTAAGTTTTGACTGCGTAGGCTTCTAACCACCTTCCACCAGTCCTTACTATCATTCACCTTATTTATTCTGCTCTCTAAGTCTTGAAAATATGCTTTCTTACTTTTCTCGCATTGATCCTTATATCTGCTCTTTGCTTTTATGTATTTTTCCTTGTCTGTACTATTCTGTGTGTTGTTGAGTTTTCTGACGCAACCAAAAACTGATTTTCTGGCTGACTGGCATCTCCAGTCGAACCATACGGATATTTTAGCTAATGTATCTGTCCTATTTTTGCAAATAACAGATGACATTATAAGTTGGACAAAATCATCAAGTTCCAATTCTTTTTGCTCTATTTTCTTCCTTTCCAGATTTTTTAAAAGCCTTTTATTATATGACATTTCTTCTGAATCACGCAACACTTTTGGCAACATATTGTTGTTACACTTGAAATTATTTTCTATATGAATTTTTAATGTAAGAATGATTGGCATATGATCAGACCAGACTTTATCATCTAGCATAAAGTCAGACGCGAATTCCACAATGTCTAGTGATATTGCACAAATGTCATTTGCAGACTATAATATAAATGTAAACTTCCCAAACTCATCGCTGTTAGTTATTCCGTTTAAGATGATTAATCCATTATTTTCGCAAAAGTCACAAAACTGCCTCCCAGCTCTATTTACTATTTTATCTTTTGAAAACCTATTAAAATTGTTATCGATACATACTTGTAACTCCCCTTTTCGAACATTTAAGTCCCCCATCACAATAGGGTTCACAGTACCGTTCTGATTAAAATTTTCTTTCACAATTTCAAAATCTTCGCTCCACTTATTACCGCTCAGATACAATGGTATCAGGTTTACTACGAATTTGTATAACATCTAGCCCTTCTATTGACTTGAAGGAATGTCTAATTTCTACGGTTTTTAATGTCTCTTTAACTCCATATAAAATGCCTCCACATGCCCGCCCATACTTGCTTGCACGTGCCGCTGGTCGACAATAGAGGCTAAAACCTTTGAAATACTTTCTATAATAATCGAAATTTTCCATTTGCACGTGAGTCTCTATCAGAAAAAATATATCAAACGATCGTACATAGATAAAGAATTCATTATATAGTATTTTGCTTCCTAAACTGTGAATGTTGTAGGATACAATTTTTAGATCAATTGGATTATTTATATATTGCGGTGACCAAATGCAAGAGCAATACTCGAGGAGTGGACGCACAAGAGATATAATGAAACCACTCTTCGCTTTATTTACGATGGAAGAGATATGTTGGCTAAAACACAGCTTTGGATCAAACAGGACACCGAGGTCATTAAAAGTAGAGACTCGCTCGAGTTGAATGTTTTCAATCGTGTATGTAAACAAATGAGGTTTACACCGATGATACATCATGAACTTACATTTGGAGATATTTAGATATAAATAATTCGCTTAATACGAAAAATGTAAAGCAAGAAGCTAGTTTTTTGGAGCCGAGCTTGGAGCCGAAGGTGAACTAGTGAGTACTGGAATCCTAACAGTACTAGGTCTTTTCCTACTCTTACGTACATATTTTTTTTTTTTTTTGTATAATGTTTTTTCATAAAATATTTAATATTTTCAACATATTTTCATTTTCTTCTTATTTGGCAAACCAGCGTAAACTTATGTTTACAGACCGGTAACATACACTTTACAGATTACTACAAAAACAGCTTTTTTTTAACAGCGAAGCTTTCAACTAGCTTTTTTTCTAACTTTGTGATGTTTTTGTGAATAGAACCGATAATGTACGATAATTCATAACAACAACATTTCAGGAAAATTTATATAAAACAAATATAGAATAAAGAAGAATTATCAATAAATCTTAAAGACAATACAGGCACATCAATTTCAGAGAACCGAAACAATAATGCTTCGATAGTGGACAAAATTTAGTTACTGGACTGCGCCACGATGAGTTTCAACGACTCGAACAAATATCCACGATGCTTGATGCAGGTTATCTTCTCGTAGTAAAACAACGTCATCAGGTACACGACTGACCAGCGGGCCCAAAAAGACTAATTCGTCTGTTGGATAAATCTCCACCTTCCCTTAGCTTTTGCAGGGAAATCTTAGTATTGGAAAATTTGTACAAAAATTCGTTTTTAAACTGCCACTTTTTAACACTGCGTGATGGGGTAAATAAAATGCTCTAGACATCTGTCGTTGAATTTCGTCTGCAGGCACACGTTCCATTTGACCAAGAGTAAGATACTCGCGCATAAATTCTTTGTAGGGCTGTTTTTGTATAATTTTTACCGTACTCTTTCAGAATTGCTCCAAAAGCGAGAGAATTTAATAAGTTGGATCTTGCAGTGTGGGCAGCTTGGAAGTTAAGTGCAAATTTAAAAAAATATATAAAATAATCTTTATTGCAAATATTCGAAATGAATATTGAAAATAAAGTTATACGGGCATGTGATAAAAAATACCCACGTTTTTGATGTCGGGCGTTTTCAATTTACGATTTCATTTTTCAAACATTGATGTTCGAACGAACTGTTGGTTGAAAACTGGTTATTTTAAGGTCGTCTGAAACGTACCAAATTTGGGGTGACAGTTATCGTTTAGTTTTCTTTGGATCCTCTCAGCCACAGATGCCAAGCAAATATTTTGACTCTGCTCACCCTCATTCACATCCCTCACTCTACAAAAACCAAACGAAAAGAAAAATCTTCCATTCTCAACAAACAAAAATCGTATAGAGCACCCCCTGTACCACATTGCATACATGCCAACTTTCACCAGTGAGATTATTAAACTTGTCACTTATTGAACTTATCACTTTATATGCATTTTTAAAATAAAATTAAAACAACACAGCTTTATTACCAACAAATGAAGTTAATTTTAACGTATCACTTAAATGAATTAAACACGAATTGGAATTTTCGAATATATTAAAATTTATATGCAAGCAGATATTTAAATGTTATTAACTTGTTGTGTATGTTTTTAAAATTAATGTCTTACCATATAAATCAATTTCAGCTAAGGTTTCAAATGTGATCCCCCTAATGAAATTTTTTGCATTATTTAATCAATGTTTTAAGTTTCTAAACTGTTCATTTCAGTTGCCAGAAAGTGCCAGGCGTTGTGTTATCTCTCACAGACTAAAGCGGTCTGTTGGATTTCTTGTTGTGTTTGTGTTGCAGATATGTATTAGAAAGACGTAAGACGAAGCACGTACTAGTACTTCTTGTTCAATGAGCTTTTAACTTAACTCTCTAATTTCATTTCTTTATACATTGTTTTCGTGATAGGAACATCTTATCAATGCGAACTTACACGAACGTATGTTTTTCATATTTGGTGCTCAGAAATTGGTACAAATGTTGAAAAATCTAAAAAAGTATGCGATACCCAGAAAAAAATTATTGAGAAGAAGTGGTCTATAGTTGACAGAAACGAATTAGAAAAATGAGATAGTTACGTTTGCAAAAAAATTTAAAAATTCTAGCAAAAATGCAATCGCATAAAACTAGTAGTTTTTGCGAACTCATAGCGTTTTTAGACAGAGCGGATGCTACGTTTACCTCGGATGTAGTATGGATTCTTATCTAATTCAACAACAACAGCAGGGAAAATTATGAAATGTAGGGTTGCTTTTTTGGATGTGGATGCTGATATTTTCCTCGGACGCTACATCCAAGGCAATGTTAGAATGGTCTGATGGGAAATCGTCGCAATTGTTACTAACTTTTTGGGCTTGTTGCCAAAGTTTTAGCAGATTTTTTAGACGCTTCTTCTTTCTTTTTTTTGAGTGCAAAAAAAAAACTAATGACGGCAGAAAGTGATTGTAAGTATATTTTTAATCTTAATATTTTTATAAATAATGTGAAACCATATCCATCCAGCAATTCTATACATGCAATTTCAATAATATTGGGTGTACAAATAAGTTTTGAGGATTTTTTTAGTGACTAAGACTAAGTTTTTACATCCTCGGCCCCGCCAAAATTAGACTGAATTTCCAGCAGTTGAACGGGTCTTCTAAAAACTGTTTTTTTTCATTTGGATGTCGCAGGCTCTGGTGCGACCGTCACGTATATGCCAGTATATGTTCCAATGACCACTGCCAGCTTCTACAGTAATCTAGGCTGTTTATCGTCATGTACTAGGACTACATCACCTTTAGTTATGCTTCCGGTTGGTTTTTGCCGGTTGAACTGCAAATTTCGCAATTGCATTAAGTATTCGTGGTGCCAGCGTTTTATGTAACTCCGCATCAGTGCAGTTCTTGCTCGCCATAGTTCAGCTAAGCTGCTTCCATCGGAGTTGAAGTCTTTGCCTCCCAGTAGACTGCTCTCGTCCATTAAATGTGCTGGTGTAAGCGGTTCAAAGTCATTCGAGTCAATGGTGATAAAGTTAATGGTCTTTGGTTCACTACACTTTCTGCTTCTGCAAGTAGAGTCTCCAGATCGCTTTTGTTGAGTTTGGCCTTACCAATGGCTGCCTTGAGACAGCCCTTAACCTTGCGCGCAAGACGCTCCCAGAAACCGGCCCACCAATCTGCTCGTTCTGGTATGAACTTCCAAGTGATTCCGCTCTTTGTTGCAAAACTCTGTATTGCGGAATTTTCCATCAACTGCTTCAGTTTACGCCATTCCCACCTTGTTCGCTTAAAGGTTTTCGCATTATGGGATATAATTGATTCTGATTCTCGTCTTGCGATAAATTTCTGCAAGGCATCGATGCAGCTTTTGACGCTCATGTCTGGCACTTGGACTTGGATGAACGCCTCTTATGACCGCACATGTGAATATCATGATGTACATCTTTTAAAGATTGACTGTCTCATTAGTAGCAACGTAAAGTAGCTCAGCAAAGTCCAGTCCAGTTGTTTCAAAAGGTTTGCTCATAGAAATCCGGTTAGTGGGTATCGTTGTCCAAGGTTCGTTCGCACACTTGCCATGTAACTTCTTGCAGATTACGCACCGATTTTTCACGACTTTAATTAATTGACAGCTGTTTGAGGTAGCACTGGTGTGTACTACCTGTTTAATCCTTTTTAAAATAAAAAAGATACAGTTTCAATTTGAGTTCACTTGGTTTAATTTTCTTAACACTCTTCACATACACGTGCGATTAGTTTTGGTGGTTGTTGCAGAATGATATATGCAAATAATGACATGAACGATAAGAACAAAGCGAATTGTATGAATTATAAAAGAAAACATGCAAGAAAGACAAGCTTATCTCTCTTTGCATTTACAATTTATTTAATACTCTTAATTAAACTGCAGCACTCTTCATCTGCTGCCGCGAACAACGGCCTTGTATTATCCAAAATCTATTCCTAACTTTGGCCAACGTCGCATTCACGCCACAATGAATTACTTGCTGATGCGCGTCTCTTAATATGAATTCTGAAAAATAAGAATATTTGGGAAAAATTATCGGGTTATTTAGTTTCTCAAATTGGCTCTTCTGCAATCGTCCAGTAAGTCGAAGCACACCATCTGTCATTTTAAGATTCAGACATAAAATCGTGAAAAAGATTGTCCCTTTTCCAGTGAATGAACTTCTGTTTGAAACGCTTGTCGTTGTACAAATTTAATCCAGTATAATTCGGCATTTTATAGTTCTGCAAAAGAAAGTTGGTGTGCTGTCTTTGTGCCACTGGCGACACAGTTTGCCTTGTCTTTTATAAATCCTATGAAGCGTAACACAAATCCAGTAACTCGTAGCATCATGTTTCAATCGTTGCGATTTGACGTTGTTCTCGTACCGTGAGAGTCGTTTTCGCTACCGGCCAAGAATCATTGGCCTTCAATAGCCAATGTGGTCCCTGTTTCCAAATATTTGATTGTAGTGGCTTGTTTGCTGTAATACCGCGCTGTTAACGCTGGGTTGTATTTTCCGTCGCAGTGGTGCCAACTGTAGACATTCTTTAACTTATTTATTTCAGCCACTTTAGATTTAACTGCTGATTTTGGCTGTCTATCTCCTACAATCCAGTTTATCACGATACTAGAGTCTGACCACATGTAAGTTACTTAAATGTTGAGGTCTAACTTCTACTTTCAGTGGTGTGCTAGCCTTGAAACAAGAACGGCTGCTGTTAGTTCAAGCTTAGGCAAAGTAACTGTGCCATCTTCTTTAATCGGGTTGACCCTGTTTTTTGAACAAATAAAGGATGTTAATGTTTCGTTATTCATTTTAATTTATCTTGTATAAACAACCGCCCCATAAGCCGCTGGACTGGCGTCCGCAAATACAGGTAACTCGTATGCTGAGGTGTTGCAGGCTACCAGGTATCGTGGTCGGGTAAACTCTTTCAGATATGCCATATCTTCTCGCCATATTTCGAACTCGTTAGCAAGTTTCTCGTTTAAGCTAGCATCCAAATCCGAAATTTCCTTCCAACTTCATTGCAATAAGATTTTCATATTTACAGTGAAGGGACCTAAAAATCCTAGTGGGTCGTAAATTCTTGCCATCGCCCTCATCACATTTTGTTTTGTCGGTCTTAAATTTGTTATGTATGTCACTATGTGTCAGTAGGAACGGACTGGATGTTACTTCAAATGTAACACGTGCCATGCGATATTCTACGATTTTAGAATTCTCACTGCTTGGCAGCGATTCATACCACAGGAACCTGTAATAGTTTCATTCCGATTCGTCTTGTACCATTTGTAGGAAAGCCTTCTCAATATCCGCCGCAGTCAAATCTGTTAATAAATTTTTACCTGGACTGAGATGATCGTTCAATGAGGCCATTCCACGCTCGCTGGATGAAGCATCAAATACAATACGCATTTTTGTCGTCTCTTTGTCTTCACGATAAACTGGGTGATGCGGCATATAATAGCCCTGACCAACGGTTAGGTCCGGTACCTTTTCAGCTACGCCAGCCTGCAGCAACTCTCGCATACCCTTATCGTACTCACTCAGTTTTTCTTTATATTCATACAGCTTATTTGTCAAACTGACGAGACGGCCTTTATCACTTTGCATGTTGTTATGCAAACCATCTTTAGGGATCTTCCAAGGTAAACACACAGAGTAACGCCCATCGATTTCGCGAACATCAGCTGCTTGTATCTCATCATTATCGTCTGTGTATGATGCAATGCCGATAGACTCCAGACTCCAAAACGTTTCAATGTCAAAGTTATCATGTTGCTCTAAATTTCTCCACTGGGAGCTTTTTCTTGATGACTCTGTATAGTCCAGCCAAAGAACGTTTCTGTTGCTATCAACCTGCCTACGAAGGGGAGCTTCAAATGCTTTGTCACATAAGTGCATTGACTACCATTATCCATTATCAGTCATGTAAGAACTTTAGTACCCCCACTCGTTATTATCGCCTTTGCTGTTTGCAAATAAATTTTATTTTCGAAAGGTCTGCGTTGTTGTACTTAGAGTTGTAGTTGCTGCTTCTTCTACATCTGTTTCATCTTGCGTTATCATCGGCCTTTGTAACTTATTATGATTTTCGCACATAGGCGACATGTGCCGACCGCTACAGTTTAAACAACTTATGTACTGGTTCTTACAAAATCTCGATGTATGATTCGGTTTACCACATCTAAAGCAACAACCCTCGCTTTGCAATAATTTCGTACGTTGCTCTGCGCTCATCGAATTATCTCGGCATTCTTTTGTGCTATGGTTCTCACATTTGCAAAATAAACATTTTATTACCGATAAACCAACGGCTATACCTGCACCACTAACTTTTGTGTTTTTCGATTCCCTTTTATCTCGTTTATCGTTGTATCAGCTTCAGATAATTGTGCATTTTCTAATGTTTCTATCTCGATTTTTATATAATCCAGTAGTTCCGTTAGTGAATCGGTGTTCTCTATAACTATAGAGCTTAGTGGCCGATAAGTGAACTCTTCTCGTTTACGCACTCTGTGGTACTCGATTCGTATTTGCGGTGGAATCGACTTCAAGAGTACCGAACTGACCAATATATCGTACTTTGATATTGGGACTCCTAGTGCTTTTAATGTTCTGATTGCTGCCTTTACTTAATTGTATAGTTGACATAGGCCTTTTCCATTTTTATGTGACTGTACACTATTCATACCTAACAATTCTGGCACATACCTTTCTGTGATTTTCTCCGTGTCTCCATACTCTTCCAACAGCAAGTCTATAGCATCGTTATAGCATGCCTCTGTGGGAAGTATCCCCAATGGTCACAGCTCCATCACCTACAAGTGTTTCGTTCAAATAATTGAACTTGGAAATGGAATCCAAGTTCACATTCCCATGTACTGCAGTTTTAAACTGCTCCCAAAAAGGCAACCAACACTCGAACATTCCATCAATTATTTTCAATTCAATCGGCTTTAGCCTTGCCGATAACCTTTGTATATTAGTTTCCACTGAACCTTTGTCCTGATGCCCTACTGATGTGGTGTTCGTAGCGGCTTCCAGAAATTGTGCAGCCGAACGCTTAAGCCAGAACTGTAACTTGGATAATGTCGCTACTGCTCTATCATCATATTCGAATGCCGTTTCGTAATCCTTTTCCTTCTCTTCGTCACGCAATAGTGCAAGCATTTTCTCATCCATCGATTTTAGGTTGGCATGCACATTCTTTAACCGTTCAATGTACACGCTCAAACTTTCTTCGGTGACACCAGATGGATCCTTCAAAAACTTTTCGATGTTGTTGCACAGCTTAGTGAGCTGTGTTCTGCACGACAATCGTACTGGGTCTATTATGTTTCTCAAATGCTATTTAGATGGATTAGATACACGTGACCGTTAGACACTCTTCTCATCAAACACAATAATAGAATACCGCTATTCCCGGGTTTCGGCATCATGTACAAAATATAACAAGATATTTCCGCGAGACCCAAGATAAAAGCGACTGTATGCTTCATGTGTTCGTTTATTAGTTCTTCTTTTATAAATATATGCAAGTTATTATTATAATTTTATTTAACCCATGAATCCATATTTTAGTATGCATACAGTTAACAAATTTATAGAGTTTTAGCTATGATAATAACTTTACTACTAAGAAAAAACAGATTATAAATTACAATGGTTTTACAAAAAATTTTTACGATTATAAGGAAAATGGGGAAAAACCTTATATTTGATAATTTTTTATAAAAAATAACTTAACAACTAAGACTAGAAACTAAGGATTGATACTTAAGACGAAGCTAATTATGAATTAGCTCGAATAGTATGGTTCAACAATGGAAAGGTGTACCATTTGATTTTTTATATTAAAATGAGAATGATATCGGTACGTAAGGAATGAAACATAAGGAACAAATAAAATAGTTCATAGCGTATTTTAGACTAAGTTTTTACAGGCATATTGGGGCGTTTGAGCTTCAGTGCTGGGCTCAATTGTATGAAGTATTGTTTGTAAAGATCCCCAGTAATGGTTTCGATAGGCTGGATCAGCGGTGGGCTCAATTGCATCAATTGTTGTTTGTAACGATCCGTAGTGATGGTTTCGTTAGGCTGGATCAACTCAGAGTAGATCACTCCGAGCTGATCCCACCAGCACTAGCTTCTTGCCATGAATATTCGGTTTGGCCGTTGAAGTTGATGCATGACCAGGTTTACCGCATATTTTTTTGCGCTTTGGGTTGTCGTAGTGGATTCACTTTTCGTCCCCCGTCATAATTCGATGCAAAAAACCCTTCCGATTATGCCTTTGGAGCAGTTGTTGCCCTCCCTTCGCGTTCTTTGTGTATTCTATCACGTGCCCGAATTTGTTTTTTTTTTTTTTTTTGTTTCATCTTTTATGGAAATTTTGTATCTCTTAATATTGTATAATAATTTAGGACTAATAAAACGGTGTATACTCTTACATACTACAATATATAATTATTTACCCTTCCTACAAAGTAGTTGCTTCTTAATTTGGGCCTATATCCTAACATAAGGGCTGGACAATCATTTCGGCGGAAACGAGATGAGTTTCTTGTATGAACAAGAGCTATGGCTAATGATTTCATTAAGATCTTTGTGAATGTCTTCATTTCTGATCTACAATAGAACGCCTGTTATTTTTCTGAAAATGTTAGATTGGGCTCTTTATATGACTTCAATATTACTCGCGTTTGCGATTCCCCATAGCTCTGAACCGTATGTCCTAATTGGTTTAATAATGGATTTATACAGAAGAACCTCGTACTCAAGTCGCAGGCCAGATTTTGAGTTAATTAACCAGTGGAGACTTCGTGCTTTAAGTTTCAAAAAAGTTATTTTTGCTTGTGAGATGGATCACGTCAACTTTTTGTCATAAGAAAGTTCTAGTTTGTGGTGCGAAATGCTATTTGCGCTCCAGGGAGTTACTCTAAGGGGAGCCATTATGAAAAGTTAAATTACTCCAAAATTTTAATTTTGATATTCATCATCTCTTGGAACGTGTTTTGCAACATTAACATAGATTGATGACGGATTTGAACCAAATTCAGTATCATTGTTGCAGTGGAACTTTTAGTTTGCATCACTGGTTCGCCACACACAATTTGTTTTGATTCATTTTACAACAATTGCTCATTTGGTTGCAAAGCGTTTGTTTCGGGTTTTAAGGTTATTTTATAGTGGCACTTTCCTGCTGATGGTCGGCATTGGCATAGGACAAATTTTGCGATACAGGCTTTGAGAGTGAATGCAAGTCTGTTGGAATCACTGCATGGACAGGTTCAAGTCTAGACCTAACTGTACCTCTTTATGATTGCAATCGGCTTTTTAATTCCTTGTACACGGAAAAGTTCTGCAGTTAGCAATGTGATTACCTTCACAGTTCCTGCACATTTTTAGCTTTGCATTACAGTTGAGTATACAGTTTGCTGTTTCGTATAAGTCTCCACATGCTACACAAACTGAGCGTAGTCCTGGTATGACCGAATTCATGCAGTTTGGACATTATACAAGATTGCTAGTTTTGTGCTAATGCAACTTGAAACAAAGGCTGTGGTATTTTATTTTTGTTTATTGTATTGATAACCACTTTGACTTGGAAACCTTTTTCTTCCAGATCATTTTTTATGTCTTTACAGTCAACTGTGGATTCAATACCTTTAATTACCATTATCAGGCCTTTGCTGCTTTTAAGTTGATAGGTATAATAATTGCGATCTGCACTTTTGTTTCTCTGATATTCCCCTTGTTTAAAGGAACAATATGAAGATTGTTGTTGTCGATTACTTTCGTAATCCTATCTGCGAGCTTGTTCGAGCTTTCCTCAAGAATATATATAGGCGGAGGTTTGGGATACTTGGCTTTTCTCTGGGTTTCTTCAGCATTCTGAATGGGGAGTTCCTCTCTTGCAAGTATGGCAAATCAATTTCCATCCAAAAGTTTTTTTTTAGCACAATTGCTTTTTTGCGGACTAATTTTCGTTTTCGTTTCAACGCCTGTCTGCACTGAAGGTTTGTTTATTGATTTCATGTTATGTATCTTGTGATTTTCACCAAGAGTTGGTGCTAGGTTTACATTTTTGGTGAAAAGCATTTCAAAGTAACCATTGTGACCAATTGAGAGTATACATTCACTGGTCGAACCGTGATTCATTCCCCAGGTGAAGCTTATTAGACAGATGGTAGGGTATATATATATTTTTGTTTATATAACTGTGAGGTTGCTGTAAAGGGTGTTTTTTTAGGGTTGCGTACCCATAGGGAGCTAACGGGACCCTATTACTAAGCTTACGATGTCCGTCCGTCCGTCCGTCTCCTGCTCTATCTCATGAACCGTAATAGGTAAAGAGTTGTAATTTTCACAGAGTGTGTAATTCACTTGTGTGTAGAACGACAAATACTAAAAATACACATTTTTAGAAACATTGTTCTTTCATTTAATCTTTTGTGTAACAATTTTTTTTTGTAGTTGTTAATTGTAGTATACTTTTAGGCTGGCATGTACATGGCGCAATCTGGAAGTCCTAGTTTCACACACTTTTCGCAGCATTTGCGGCCGTATTTCGCCAATATCTCTTCGAATCGTGATTTCCAGGTGTTCTATTGTCTCTGGTTTATCGGCGTAGGTAAGTGACTTTACATAACCCCAAAGAAAATAATCCAATGGGGTTAAATCACACAAACTTGGTGGCCAATTCAAGTCTGTTCTTCGAGAAATTACTCGATTATTAAACTTCATTATTAAGTTTTGAATAATGAAAATACGTTGTTCTCTTATGTAGCGATCCATTTTTACTAACCGGAAGGTATTGGATGGAATGCCAAACGAAAGTAACCAAAAAAGCAAAGCTGTTAAATCGGTTGTCAAATAAACCAGTGCTGCCAACTCAAAGTTGTGAACCTCTAAAAAAAAACACCCTTTATTAAGGATTGTTAGGAGGTTGCTATAATAGCAACGGCTTTCCATACATTAATATTAGTGCCAAAAAAACACATGATCAAGACGGATGCTGAGCTGCGACTGTGTTAATTAAAATAGACATTTTGTGAAAAATACATGAATGAGAAAAATGTGCAGTATATGCAAATAATTCTTGCAGCTTCCGTTTTCATTCCTGCAACTTATTTTATTAAAAAATTAAAAGTTTCTTCAAATTGTTTTGTGCAGCTGTTTAATGTCGAGAATGACCAAAAAAGGCTGAGATGGCCAAAAACTTGGCAGCTATATTCAAAGTTTCCCAGCCTTGGCAGCTGAAAATACCCAAAGCAACCCTGAAATTTGGTCATTTGCTTACAAAAAAATTTAGCTTATCATCAGTCTGAATCGGGCATTATACTGATTGGCTTGAACAAAAAGAAACGATTTTATGAAACTCTTCTCTAAAAGCATCTGACCCGAGTAACGATAGTGGAAGTCCTTGAGTTAATTTCGCAGTGTTCAAAGAGAACCAAGCGACGACGAATAGCGGTACTAGCAGAATTGGATGTGACCTCTGAAAAAGATTTGCGTTTTGCTACCCTACCATCGAATCTACCTTTTTTATCAGCAAGCATAAATTATCGCTTATGGTAGAAGCAAACTTAACAAAGCATCAACATATGCTAACACACGTAAAAATACGCGCATTGCAACAAACACGGATTAATTTATTCGATAACTTTTAAGTTCTGACCCTTTCATATGATTGCCATGTAAAGAAAATTCACACTTATTAAAATCCGTTCTTGATTTGCTGGATTGAATCAGGTAAATTTTTTTTTATTTTGATACGTTATATATAAATATATTTACATGAATTTTAATAAGAAATTTCGTTTCATATTTATATTATTTTTGGAATTGAAAGTGGGTGGTGGGGGTCTCGTACGTATGAGACCTTTATATTCCTCACTGGAATATATACAAAAACATAAATATAGACATAAATGATATTCTAGTGAGGATAGTGTAAAGGTCTCTAAAGTATGACGAAAAATCATATGGTATGGCTGTAGCATAATGATGTGCTTATCGATTTCGAGCAGGCTTTCAACCAAGTGTGGCATCTTGCACTCTTCGTCAAGGTGAAATATGTCCTTCCTTCACCTCACTTCGGATCTTATATCAAAGAATACCTCTACCTGTTAGAGATATGCCCAAGTAAGTTAGGAACTCAACATTGCATAGAGAAATGAACTTGGCGGTAGTTGAGGACCAGATCGCCTTCCACGACCGTTTGTTGGCTCACGGATGTTTTTGATTGTGATTCAAGCGCAATGTTCTCGGTTTTTTGTCTTTGTGTACTGTTCTACACCTTAATCTATCAATACATATTATGAAACAGTCCTTCCAAGCCTCTGTCTGTCTGTCTGATCGCTATAATCTCAAAAACTATCGAACCGATTTTAATACGGGTTTCATTAAAAAACGGAGTGATTCATGGGAAGCTTTTATTTCAAATTATGAAATTATGAAATTTCAATTGTTTTCACATGTATGTGACATGCAGAACGGATATTTTTAAGCACAAAAACATAAAAATAAGTGCGTATAGAAATGGTTTGTATTCTTGTTTTATTCAAATTCTATGAATAAATCATATGCTCTTATTCGTATTGGACGGTTTGTTATGTTACAGTAAATTATTATATGATGTTTTAAATTTTCAAATACAAAACACTTTTTCGGTTAAGATGCTTACATATGCGGAAAAACTTCATATAACATCTGCAGACGACACATGTTGTTATGTAAAAAGAGTCAGTTATATTGGGGAAAACTTTTGTACGTATGAGTCCGTGGGTTGCATACCTTGGAAAAATGCCAATTATTTCTGTAAGGAGTTTATATCTCTTATTTCTGCCGAGGATGGCGTTATGCTTTTCAGAATACGATCTAATTTCCAAAGCAGATATAGAGGATTGTATTCCTTTGACAATACGGATAGATTCATTAATTGATTTTCCTCGGGCTTCGAGTCGTACAATAGGACTTGTAAGGCTTGAAAAATTGAGTTTTATATAAGCGAGATCTCCAATTAAGCTGTTTGAACTGAACAACTCTTGGGATAATCGAATAGCCTCAACATCATCGCTATTAAATGAATCCACTACTCGTTTCACTTCATCAAAATAGTCAGAATAATAAGAAGTAGCCTGTAGCCATGTACACCAACGTGTTTATCTTCTTTTTTTTTAATGACGAAATAAACTATAATAAGCAAAATCGTTTAAATAAGCATTTAAACACGAAATAAGCAGAATGCTTAAGTAATATGCATTTCTAAACATCCGCTCTGGCCATATGTGTTATTATATCTCCAGGCTTGGAAATATTTATGTATCTTCCGGTTCTGACTTTTGATTATGCACGTCAGTATGTTGGCAAGTTTGTTTGAATGACTGTTGGTAACGCACAAGTTTAAACTTTATAAATTGCTGGAATTTACTTCACAACTCAATTCCTTTCACACGGCCAATGTGCTGTATATAAGATCTAAACATGATGTGGGTCCTCACGAAAGTGCACAAACTTCAACAAATTGTAAGCTCATAAAGTAACTGTCAATTGCTTCATACAATTATTATGCAAAGCAACTATATATGTATGCTCGTACAGAAAAGGTCCTGTTATGTTGCATGCTATGATAAATGATTTCTTAGTTTAGTTACTGTTAGCATTTCAAGTTCGCAATACATACTTTACATAGTGCTGGTTTTTGGAACATCAGCACAACAACACAATGGCAACGACAACGCTAGCACTGGCAGTAACATAAACATTCAAAGGGCTTGCAGCGAAGTATTTATGGCAGCATGTCATACAGATTTATCTCTTTCTTTCCGTAATGGAAGGACAGCCAAGTATCGATTGTGGATCGCTGTAATATTAAACAATGCCGATTGCGAATACAAAAAATTGCAGCATCGGAGGAACGAATCTTTTCTACATTTCACAAAAAACGTCAGACAAAACTCAAATAGAAGTGGAAACATTGAAGACGATAATGATCGTGAAATGTAATCTGAAATATCCATGCGTTGATTTCTTAAAATACCTCAAAACTAAACTGGAACTGCTTCGTCAATGCTCCGGATGAAGCAAATATAATTCCGAATCTTTAATTTGCTTTCTTTCTTTTCATTAAATAAAATTTATAGTGCGAAAAAAAGAGCTGAAACCATGGCATGCTCTTCATTCCAAGTAGTAACAATATATTCTTTATTTTACTTTTTAATAATAATAATACACAGCGAAAAATGCTTTGGGTATTCACGAGATGTCGAAAATTGTCTACGTAGTAAACTCAAAGCGACAATTTCGACATCTCGTACCCTAACTGTTTTTACAAATCGATTTACTGCTTTTTTAAAAATTTTGGATGAAATATACTGTTTTTTTTCCGAAAAAATATACGAGCGTTATATTTAGTATACACATATGTTCGGTTTTTTCGGCCCACGTCAAACATTGGTCATTGGAGTTACAATAGCCAAAACGAGTAGTTTATAATTGCAATTGTGTATTGGTTTATTGTTGTAACATGGACAAATAAAATTACTCCTTATAATTAAAGCTTTAATGTGAATGCATAAATTAAAGTTTTAGTGAGTCTTAAATTTAAATTTAACTTTGAATTTAGAATTAAGTTGTAGGGTATATTTTACATTCACCTTACATGCATAGAATTAAATTTAAATCATAGACGTACATTTGGTTGACTATTTTCCAATAGAGCTATTCTACTCTCTCTTTACTGCACACTGTCAAATACACTCCCATCGTACATAAATATACTACCTACGTACACATAAATGACACTTGTTGTAGATCAATTGTTACAAATAAATATTTTAAGTTTTGATAAAAAAAAAAAATGATCGGAAAATGTTAAATCAGCAGATTCCAAAAGAAGCAACGTTATCTTTATCGTTCAAGCGTCCCAGATACTGTGAATGTTTAATGCCAAAACTGAAAGCGGGTACATGAGAAAGGTTGACCTAAAAAATATAAATGTATAAATGCATACAAATTAGAATACATTTTTTTTAATATAAAAATTTAAAAATTACATAAACACTAATAAGTATTTTCTTAAAAATAATAAATAAATCTGAGAAGCCAAAATCTGTACCATGTTTTTCTAAACAAGTAAAATACGGTTTGAAAATTTGATAATGATAGTTTGTTTATTTTAAAATTAATTGTTCTGAAAGGGATATTCATACATAATTCAATCTGATAAGAAAAGTGTGTTTGTGAAAGAAAGATATCCAATTTTATTTTATTATTTATTTGCAGAGACAAATATGTACTTAAATTTTAGTTTCATAACTCATAACACAATTAGATATCTTCTTTGACAAGCAACAAAAACTTGTCTTTAAAAAATCGATTTTGAAAGTTGCTTCAAGATTCATTGGCTAAATATTTTGCCAGTACACACTTTTTTTGTTTATCTGACAAGAAATACGTTTTTGAAGTACCCAAAAAAGGTGAATGAATAATACCAAACGAAGGCGCTGCTACAGATTTTTTCAAAATGTACTGCAGAAAAAAAGGAAGATAAATGAGTTTTGCATGCGATATCAAAATTTAAATTAGGTGCATATTAAAGAGTCTCACTTTTTCCGGACAGTGTGCTCCAGGACCTGGTTTGCGGTCATCATCATTTGGTAAGTCAAACTTTCCACGTATCGAATATATCGGAGGTTTTGGTTTAATAACAGAATATTCTCCGTCGTAGTATCCTGGGCCTGGCGTAACTAGCGTTGGAATCAAACTTTGCTTCTCTCGACCGGTCATAGTATAAGCGGGTGCTGAACGAATTGGACCTTCTTTGCTAGAGCCCAATACTGTCGGTATTTTATAAATATTAGGCCCTGTATAAAAGACAAAAAGTGATTTATTAAAATTGTGCGGAACAGTACATTAAAAAGAAAAACCAAAAATTGTTAAATAAAAACGTTAATAAATTGGCGGAAAATATTATATGGATAGTTGTTTGGTTGATGACAATATATTGAAAAACCAAATGAGTGTTGATGCTGTAAGAATACAGAATTAGAAGAATAATGGTTAGTACAATAAGAATGATGTTAAACCAGAAAATACATGTAACCGTAGGCTTATGGTGCATATCAAAAAATGTGTTAAAATTGTCTGGAATAGACAAAATATATTGTATATAAGTATTTCATTATTTATAACATTCAAAGTTAGAACTGACCTTTTTTTTTCTTTTAGTAAAATAAGTTGCTTTGCAAGTAATTTTTATGTTTCAGGCTGTGTTGGTTGCTGTCGTTGGTTTACACAATTTTTTTTAAATGACTCATCTATACTCATCCTATCATAATTTTTTTTTTTTATTTTTGTAAGATAATATGCTCGGGTCTACATCACTAATTACAATGCTTGCTTTATTGTACATGTAAAATTGTTTTTGATGATGCAGTATCGACTTCCAATTTGTTGATCATTTTTACGAACTGTAGAGACAATTTAAATATACAATATTGGTATTAGATATGACGATTTATCAAAGCAATTGTATAAATGCATTCTGCAAATATCTGCTGCGTACGGTACATTCCTTGCACAAAAATAAAAGTAGAGTAGCAGTGCTCCATGCTTACTTTTACAATTACTATTAATAAATTAAATACTTCTTTAATTACTTATATAAACATACTATTTTCAGTAGAAGCAAAGAGCTAAATAGTTGGTACTTTAAATGGCTGTCAGCCTAATAATTTCACTGGCTCCGCCCCATTCAAATCATGGCATGTCTTGTAGTACGTTTAATCTTTCACCACCGTTAAGTCAGTGGTGTAGGTCCACTTGCACACAGGTACCCATAAGGTCCTGTTTCAACCATCATACCCATGGGGCTATATATAAACATGATGAAAACAAAAGTTATAATGAAGTATACGAAAGATTAAAAATGAAAATGGCCCCTTACAAAAGGATAGGAAAAAATAAGGAGTAACAAATCTTTTCAGACTTCACCATGGCTAAAATCCCATGAGAAAAGTAAAATATGCCAGAAAGGCATACAAACTACAGTTATAACTAAAGATATTTCTGTAAGCTGAGAAGTAAACATACCGGGGCTGGTCATCCGTTTCTCTCTTCTTTGTATAATTCGATCTTCTATATATGCACCTTTCGGTTCTGCAAGCAGTTAAGTCGAGATGAGTGCAACAAGTACATGAAACAAGATGGTAAATATTAAAAATTTCAATATAAAACAATTGCATAAAACAGGGCTTTTCTGTGAATATATAGATTTGTTGTTAATTTAGAAAACATACTTGTCATAGTTGACATAGAAAACTTCTTGATGTCGAATGTTAAGGAATTGGCATTATTGACACGCATTTTTCCATGACTGTAGTCGCCAAGTTCTGAAATACCATTAAATACTTTTGAATTATGCTTTCCAGCCATTGTGAAAGAAGGGCTATGATCCATTCGTACTGTCTCTGGACGATATGCACCGGGACCTGGTGTTTCACTTGGTTTCTCCGTCTTGAGACGGGGTGAAAATGTATAAGCTGGATTGTGATTTTGACGTAATTTCTCAGGGTTATAATCGCATGGTGCTGGATTTGTATTTATAACTTTCAAATCATGTTTTCCACCAAAACTGTATGCAGGTGTTTTATTTAGTTGAACGTTTTCGGGGAAATAATCACTAGGTGCAGGTGAGTCATTAGAGATCTTTGAATCATGCTTTCCAGCCATTGAGTAAGAAGGACTATGATCTAAACGCACTATTTCTGGATGATATGCACCGGGGCCTGGAGTTTCAATTGGTTTCTCCGTATCGACACGGGGCGAAATTGTGTACGCCGGATTGTGATCTTGGCGTAATTTCTCAGGGTTATAATCGCATGGTGCTGGATTTGTATTTTTAACTTTCAAATCATGTTTTCCGCCGAAACTGTATGCAGGTGTTTTATTTAGTTGAACGTTCTCGGGGAAATAATCACTAGGTGCAGGTGAGTCATTAGAGATCTTTGAATCATACTTCCCAGCCATTGAGTAAGAAGGACTATGATCTAAACGCACTTTTTCTGGACGATATGCACCGGGACCTGGAGTTTCACTTGGTTTTTCCGTGTCGAAACGGGGTGAAATTGTATACGCTGGATTGTGATCTTGACGTAATTTCTCAGGGTTATAATCGCATGGTGCTGGATTTGTATTTATAACTTTCAAATCATGTTTTCCACCAAAACTGTATGCAGGTGTTTTATATAGTTGAACGTTCTCGGGGAAATAATCACTAGGTGCAGGTGAGTCATTAGAGATCTTTGAATCATGCTTTCCAGCCATTGAGTAAGAAGGACTATGATCTAAACGCACTATTTCTGGATGATATGCACCGGGGCCTGGAGTTTCAATTGGTTTCTCCGTATCAACACGAGGCGAAATTGTGTACGCCGGATTGTGATCTTGGCGTAATTTCTCAGGGTTATAATCGCATGGTGCTGGATTTGTATTTTTAACTTTCAAATCATGTTTTCCGCCGAAACTGTATGCAGGTGTTTTATTTAGTTGAACGTTCTCGGGGAAATAATCACTAGGTGCAGGTGAGTCATTAGAGATCTTTGAATCATA
The DNA here is from genome assembly GCA_035041805.1 of Amiota mariae. Lineage (NCBI taxonomy): Eukaryota > Metazoa > Arthropoda > Insecta > Diptera > Drosophilidae > Amiota > Amiota mariae. Next base: position 124,836 of record JAWNKV010000298.1, read on the forward strand.
CTTCCCAGCCATTGAGTAAGAAGGACTATGATCTAAACGCACTTTTTCTGGACGATATGCACCGGGACCTGGAGTTTCACTTGGTTTTTCCGTGTCGAAACGGGGTGAAATTGTATACGCTGGATTGTGATCTTGACGTAATTTCTCAGGGTTATAATCGCATGGTGCTGGATTTGTATTTATAACTTTCAAATCATGTTTTCCACCAAAACTGTATGCAGGTGTTTTATATAGTTGAACGTTCTCGGGGAAATAATCACTAGGTGCAGGTGAGTCATTAGAGATCTTTGAATCATGCTTTCCAGCCATTGAGTAAGAAGGACTATGATCTAAACGCACTATTTCTGGATGATATGCACCGGGGCCTGGAGTTTCAATTGGTTTCTCCGTATCAACACGAGGCGAAATTGTGTACGCCGGATTGTGATCTTGGCGTAATTTCTCAGGGTTATAATCGCATGGTGCTGGATTTGTATTTTTAACTTTCAAATCATGTTTTCCGCCGAAACTGTATGCAGGTGTTTTATTTAGTTGAACGTTCTCGGGGAAATAATCACTAGGTGCAGGTGAGTCATTAGAGATCTTTGAATCATACTTCCCAGCCATTGAGTAAGAAGGACTATGATCTAAACGCACTTTTTCTGGACGATATGCACCGGGACCTGGAGTTTCACTTGGTTTTTCCGTGTCGAAACGGGGTGAAATTGTATACGCTGGATTGTGATCTTGACGTAATTTCTCAGGGTTATAATCGCATGGTGCTGGATTTGTATTTATAACTTTCAAATCATGTTTTCCACCAAAACTGTATGCAGGTGTTTTATATAGTTGAACGTTCTCGGGGAAATAATCACTAGGTGCAGGTGAGTCATTAGAGATCTTTGAATCATGCTTTCCAGCCATTGAGTAAGAAGGACTATGATCTAAACGCACTATTTCTGGATGATATGCACCGGGGCCTGGAGTTTCAATTAGTTTCTCCGTATCAACACGAGGCGAAATTGTGTACGCCGGATTGTGATCTTGGCGTAATTTCTCAGGGTTATAATCGCATGGTGCTGGATTTGTATTTTTAACTTTCAAATCATGTTTTCCACCGAAACTGTATGCAGGTGTTTTATTTAGTTGAACGTTCTCGGGGAAATAATCACTAGGTGCAGGTGAGTCATTAGAGATCTTTGAAGCATACTTCCCAGCCATTGAGTAAGAAGGGCTATGATCTAAACGCACTATTTCTGGACGATATGCACCGGGACCTGGAGTTTCACTTGGTTTTTCCGTGTCGAAACGGGGTGAAAATGTATAAGCTGGATTGTGATCTTGACGTAATTTCTCAGGGTTATAATCACATGGTGCTGGATTTGTGTTTTTAACTTTCAAATCATGTTTTCCACCAAAACTGTATGCAGGTGTTTTATTTAATGGAACGTTCTCGGGGAAATAATCACTAGGTGCAGGTGAGTCATTAGAGATCTTTGAATCATACTTCCCAGCCATTGAGTAAGATGGACTATGATCTAAACGCACTTTTTCTGGACGATATGCACCGGGACCTGGAGTTTCACTTGGTTTTTCCGTGTCGAAACGGGGTGAAATTGTATACGCTGGATTGTGATCTTGACGTAATTTCTCAGGGTTATAATCGCATGGTGCTGGATTTGTATTTATAACTTTCAAATCATGTTTTCCACCAAAACTGTATGCAGGTGTTTTATTTAGTTGAACGTTCTCGGGGAAATAATCACTAGGTGCAGGTGAGTCATTAGAGATCTTTGAATCATACTTCCCAGCCATTGAGTAAGAAGGACTATGATCTAAACGCACTTTTTCTGGACGATATGCACCGGGACCTGGAGTTTCACTTGGTTTTTCCGTGTCGAGACGGTGCGAAAATGTATAAGCTGGATTGTGATCTTGACGTAATTTCTCAGGGTTATAATCGCATGGTGCTGGATTTGTGTTTTTAACTTTCAAATCATGTTTTCCACCAAAACTGTATGCAGGTGTTTTATTTAGTTTAACGTTCTCGGGGAAATAATCACTAGGTGCAGGTGAGTCATTAGAGATCTTTGAATCATGCTTTCCAGCCATTGAGTAAGAAGGACTATGATCTAAACGCACTTTTTCTGGACGATATGCACCGGGACCTGGAGTTTCACTTGGTTTTTCCATATCGAGACGGGGTGAAATTGTATACGCTGGATTGTGATTTTGACGTAATTTCTCAGGGTTATAATCACATGGTGCTGGATTTGTGTTTTTAACTTTCAAATCATGTTTTCCACCAAAACTGTATGCAGGTGTTTTATTTAGTTGAACGTTCTCGGGAAAATAATCACTAGGTGCAGGTGAGTCATTAGAGATCTTTGAATCATACTTCCCAGCCATTGAGTAAGAAGGACTATGATCTAAACGCACTATTTCTGGACGATATGCACCGGGACCTGGAGTTTCACTTGGTTTTTCAGTGTCGAAACGGGGTGAAAATGTATAAGCTGGATTGTGATCTTGACGTAATTTCTCAGGGTTATAATCGCATGGTGCTGGATTTGTGTTTTTAACTTTCAAATCATGTTTTCCACCAAAACTGTATGCAGGTGTTTTATTTAATGGAACGTTCTCGGGGAAATAATCACTAGGTGCAGGTGAGTCATTAGAGATCTTTGAATCATGCTTTCCACCCATTGAGAAAGAAGGACTATGATCTAAACGCACTATTTCTGGACGATATGCACCAGGGCCTGGAGTTTCACTTGGTTTCTTAATATTGAGACGAGCTGAAAATATACACACTGAATTGTAATATTGACATAAATTCTCTTATTTTAAAATTTCAGATAGTATTTACCACTTGAAATATATGCAGGTTTTTTACTTAGACGAACTTTCTCGGGAGAGTAATCGCCGAGTGTTGTCGTAATATTTGAAATTTTTTGATTATATTTTCCAGCCATTGAAAAAGCAGAACTGAAATCCAAACGTACCTCTTCTAAGTTATTACGACCTGATAATGAAAATGCTACACTGCTATCGAAACCTAATTTTTGGAGACAATAATGTCTAAGTCCTGGACCTGTAACAGTCTACTCGAGCCGTGTACTTAGCTCCAAGGCAAAGGGATGATGGGTTTTATTTCGAATTTCTGATGATAATAAATACCAGGAGCTGAAATTGAATAAATGTTTATAAAATAAGTTTATGTACATGCATTTGTAGCCATTTTTATGAGTTGACTATACACCATAGTCAAAATTATTTACACAAAACGAAATTTTTCACATTTACATTTTTCGAAAGAATTGCGTTTTTTGTTGTTGGGAATTAATTGAAAATTAAAATATAAAAGAAGGCTAACTTTGGCTATGCCGATGTTGTAAAGCTAACATTTCCTTATGGGCAGAATATTTTGTCAAAATGTATTAATCATTGTGATTTGATAAGATATTTTTTATTTGCTTACTTTATTGTTTGATATACTTAAATCTAAGATCGGAGTTCATGTAAAATATAATGACAACATGGTAGATCCAATTATAATCTTTTAAGTTACTAATCAGTTACGGATATGCATTTTGCAATGAACACTTTTTTAACTGACTTCAATAAAGTTATCTTTTTGAACCGTATACTCGTATATGAATGTAAAATTTTCATTAATCGCTCTGATTGTGAAAACGCTCAAGTGGCAAAACATAAAGATACGATTGTGAGTATGAAGAGTAGCTATGAAATGCTTTCCTTCTAATACTCTTATCTGAACAAGGTTTCTCTTAAACATTACATATTCCATATTACTGATTGTGATTAGCTAAACTCTTTTTCAATTTGAAGCCCAAGATTTTAAAAATAACTTAAATTCTGTTGTAAGTTTGTTTAGTTGGTTTATTTTGGAGTTAAGGTGGCTCTAGAATGGCAAGCATATTCGCTCATAGAATTGATTCTTTCTTGGTTCAACAGTGATTTTTGAGATATTCTTACATTATTCGACAATTTTCGCAAAGAATACAAACGTTGCTCCCGCTCTTCATCCTCTTTGTATACTCTTCACGCAGTGAATAGTATTATAAATTTGTCATGCAGTTTGTAACACACAGAAGGAGACATTGGAGACCCCATAAAGCATATATATTTTTGATCAGCGCGACGAGACGAGTTGATCTAGCCAAGTCCATCTGTCCGTCTGTATGTATGCAAACTAGTCCCTCAGTTTTTGAGCTAGAGAGCTGAACTTCCTTTTTACCATACGCAGTACATTTGTCGGAATCTGCCGAATCTTATTAGAAAAACTGTTTTGCTTTTCATACTATCGACTTGAAATGTGAACACTATAAGTTTCTGACCGATATCACCCAACCATATAAATTTCAAGACACTCGGACCACAAGAGGGGTACCCCCATTCAAACCGGGATCCAAAAGAAAGTTCTTATTAGAAAAACTTTTTGATTTTTTGTACTATGAAATTGGAATTTGGACAATATAAGTGCCTGATCTATATTTACCAACCTTATAAATTTCAAGACCCTCGGACAACTAGCAGGGGCGTGAAGAGTATTACAATTTCGGCATAGCCGAAGTTAGTTTTTTTTTATTTTTGTTAGTTAATGTTGTGGGCTAGCTCTATCATAGATTCAAGATTATTAAAAAATAATAGAAAAAAAAATTAAAATAAAAATAAATATAATAAAAACAACAATTTTTCTGCCGACCTTTGAATTTGGATTCTTCCAAAACCTTCACGATAGGCTTGTGAGACTGTGTGTATGTAAAGGTTCCCACACATTATGCGATCGGTCTTACAACTAAAAATAAACTTTGTTTTGATTTTTCATACAATCACAACAACAACTGGCATGCTACTATAATCCTCACTCATTGTCCCTACCAACAAGCAGTGTTCCATTCCATTCAGTTGTACAACTCGGTCGCATAGTGTGTGGCCTGCTTAATACGACAACTTGTTGCCATAATATATACATACCTGACTAAATGACCTATTCCCTTCCTTTTACTAGATGTAAACAAATGACTTATAGTAGCGAAAATTTTGCAAATTTTCTCCTTTTGATTACATTATTGATATAGTGTACGGTTGGAATGCCTTTGTCGATAAAGATATGGCGTATATTTGCAGTGATAATTTTTTGTAACATTTTAATAAGAAATGATAAGGCGACTTATAACTCTGTTTCAGAAGAATCTGAGAAAGAAAATTATAACAATAACGAGTGCAATAAAAAAGATTGAACATGAATCCAAACAACTATCCATCATTTTGATCTCTAACGACTTTTCCAAACCAAAACAAAAGAAAGTTATTTGCAAATACTTTAATAGCAGAAATAGCTGTTCTCCAAAAGCAAAATAAATTAAAAGATTACCTGGTATTAAGCTATGCTTTACAGCAGGGGGCTTTTGACCGAAAGTATACATGGGCGTAGCATCGTTAGTCGCCTTAGTTCCAGGGTATATATCGTATTCACCGGGCCCTGGATTTTGGAATTTAGAAAGGTCTTTAGGACGGCTTTGTAGTGTGGCTGCTCTTGGGTAATCTTTGCCCTTAGCGCGCAAGCCTGTTATGTTATATTGAGCCGGGCCAGGACCAATGGTGTCGAAATTGCTTCGATATTTTTTACCAATTGAATACGCTGGAGCCCCCAACTTCTTAGAATCGGGAACCTTGCTCCCTATGTAAATTTTTAAAGTTGTACATACTATTTTTATTTTGAACAGACTTTTCAGCGAACCCTGTACTTACCAACTAATGTCGGTAATTGTACAATAGCCGGACCTGGGCTAGATGTTTCAGCGGCAATTTTACCACTTCGCACCGTTGCAGTCCAGGGACGTTGCTCAATGTTTGCTCCCATATTTATAGTTTGAATTTTCCGCGTTGGCAAACAAATGTCAGTTGCTAACTTGTTCTTTGAATCCCGAAATAACACCTGCCATAATCAATAAACTGTCAATAAAATGTATAGTTGTTGTTTTTTTAACTTAACTTTTCGCTGCATTTTAGTTATATTTATTCGAACTATATTCGTAAGTAAAGTAAAATATAAGTAGATATATGTACATATACAATATTTTGTAGAAGTTTTTCTAATAATTTAGATCAACATTTTTTTAATATCATTTTTTTATTGTATATGTCATAATATTTATGTACATATAAATATTTAAAAAAAAAAATTTAATGTAGAAAATATTGTATGAGGGTGGTCCTATAAAAATTTAGAAAATACAAAGCGTACTTTCAAGTAAAGCTTATTGTTCATATTATAGTCATGGTTATTTTCAAAATTTGATCGAACTGCCTTCAGTACGCCTGTTATCTGCACTATTGCATACAACTGAAAATTAATTTAAATGAAGTTATGCTATTCGTTAAGTTGTAGCTTAACGCCGTAATGCATCGAAAAGAATGAGATTAAAAGTGTGTGACATAGGAATATTAGGAGATAAAAAAAGTAATGTGCCTCATCTAGATAAGCCCACTATTGGATTGAAACCGCTGAACAAGAATGTAGGAATGAAGTTTTAAAATAATTACCAGAGTTGTGCTTTATAATGTTATTCATTTATTTCATTGTGACACAAACGTTATAAGAGGCTTATGGTAACTAATGCCCGATTCAGACTGAGCAGAAGCAACCATTTTTTTGTAAGCAGCTCAAAAAGTTGCTAAATTTCTACAACAACAGGCAAATGACAGAACTTCAGAGTTGCTTTGGGTACTTTGAAGCAACATTTTCTCTGCTACAAAAGTGAAAGCAAAAATTCCAGCAGCAAAGGCTGGCAAATTTTGAGTAGTGCTGCCAAGTTTTTGGTCATGTCCGCCTTTTTTTGGTTATTCTCGACATTAAACAGCTGATTATGTACAAAACAATTTTCAAATATTAACAAAATAAGTTGCAGGAATGAAAAAGGCTGCTGCAAGAATTATTTGCATATAATGCAAATTGTTCTCAATCATGTATTTCTCGCACAATTTCCATTTTAATTTCTCACAATTGGCCACAACGTTCTATTTGAATGTAGTGTTGGGAAATTTCTGCCTTTTTTAATTAATTTTTGTATTTTTCGTATATAAAACAGCTGAGCATTGGACAAAACAATTTGAAGTAAATTTAAAATTGTAATTTTATTTATAAGTTTTAAAAAAATAAGTAGCAGGAATGAAAAAGGAAGCTGCAAGAATTATTTTGATACTCTGCGAATTGTTCTTAATCATGTATTTTTCACACAATTTCCATTTTAATTTCTCACAATTAGCCACAACGTTCCTTTTGTATGTATAACCAAAACAAAAAACATCTGACTGCATAAAAAAAAACAGTGTAAACACCTAGCTTTAAAACACCTAATTCGAAGCAGTGTATCCACGATATAAGATACCGGATCTAACAGATTTTTGTTTACTAAAAAACATGAACATAAAACATTTTCAAATTGATTCCCGACTTGAACTTTCTTCAGAGCATTCTCCAATCCAAATTGAATATAGTTGCGCAATAAAAACGGTTCTACCCGCTTGCAAAATGAGAATAACTAACTGTGATGTATACAGGAAATTTATTGACATTAACCTCTCTATAAATGTACCTCAGGACGATATTAAAAAAAAATTTGTATCCAAACAAAAAAAAACTGCGTAAAATCTGGCAAAGGACGATAGTTCCAAATGACAAAGTACAGCTAAATAAAGGAATCAAAGACCAAAAAACAAAGTTAAGGAAGTTCAAAATTTAACAATTTGCTATTTACTTAAAATCACTATCTCCGACGTCCGACAATAATTACTTTTCGTAGAAAGCTGCTAAACACCTTACGGATCGTACTATTCACCAGCATCCACTCAAAAAGTCGGATGGAAATTGGGCTACAACCAACTCAGACAAAAGCTTCACTACTTGCTGACTAACCGACCTATTCTCGTTGTTTTGCGGTTACACCTCATGCAAGGAAAGCTTTTGTCATCTTTGCGATTCTCGCATAAGTTGAAAGCTGCGCTGTTAAAAAGGCTGTTTTTAACATCACTCTGTAAAGTGTATGTTACCAGTCTGTAAACTTCCGGTTTTGCAGGTTTGCCAACTTAGAAGAAAATGAAAATATGTTAAACACTATGAAATATTTTATAAAAAACGAATCTTTTATTAAATGAAAACAAGTGTTTTTAGGGGTTCTCCGAGAATTGCTGACTATTTAAATTTTTTTTTCAGAATTTGATTTTATTCCCCAATTTAACAATCCAGATATTATCTTATATGTATTTGCGAATGTGCAATTGATAGCACAATGTTTTTGATAATCGATAATTTTTCACAAAAATATTGTCATGTATTGAAAATGGATCACTATGAGCACGCAATGATTCTAACACATTTCCATTTTGCATAGTTTTCATAATATTCCAAAATTTTTGCAAGAAATCAACAAATCGAAAGATTATCCATTTTACAGAGCGATAACAGTGCAAACAAATTAACATTTTTTTTACAAACAAATTAACACCTCCTCAGCACATGATGATAAATTGTTTGCATAAGAGCTTTTCTTATCACCGCAAAAACCATTAACAGCCAGTTGTATGTATTATATGTTAGGCGTTAACATACAAACAATTTTTTTATCATCGCTTTGAGAATAGGTCGGTAATATGAACAAGCTTTTACTGATAACCAATCTAATAGAAATCCCAATTTGGACAACAGTACTCTTTCACCGCAGTACAAAGTCAGACACTATATTGAAAAGCGAACTCTCCTGAAAACATCGCCAGGATATGACCAAATAACCGGAAAGTTACTCAAAGAGCTCCCAACGAGGCCGTACTAACCGTCTTTATGGAAAGCTGAAATAATAGCTATACCTAAATTTTACAAAGATCAGACTCATTATCAAAAGTATTTGGACGACTTTTTCTTGACAGAATTCACAAAGTACCACACAAAATCTCAAAGTATCTTGATGAAAAAAGTATTGTGTAAGTGTGTTTCTGGATATAGAAAAAGCCTTCGATAAAGTCTAGTACAACGGCCTTCTTAGAAAAATTAAGACTGTACTACCAAATGACCGATGCGAAATCATCAAAAGTTACCTTGACACAGTCTATTTCTACGTCAAATTTAAAGACGAAACTTCCACACTAAGAAAAATAAAAGCAGGAGCTCCGCAGGGAAGCGTCCTTGGGCCTATGCTGTATATACATCAGACATCCCAACTCCAGAAGACAGTTCGTCAATGGTGGCCACCTTCGCTGACGATACAGTACTAATGTACTCGCACAATAATCTAGCTGGAGCAACAAGCAAGACATTTGCTATTCGTTTGATAAATGGAAAATCAAAATCAATAAATTGAAAACGACGCAAGTGATATACACGACACGGAAAACTTATCAGTCAAGACAATTAAAAATGAGAGGTACTGACATCCCACTAAGTAATGTAGCAAAATACATGGGCTTGCATATTGATAGTAAACTGACTTGAAAGTATCACACCCAAAAGAAGAAAGACCAGTTTATACTTAAATTCAAGCAGCTATACTCACTTTTCAACAGCAAATCTGATCTGTCAACCATTGTAGTGTAGTCAGACTTTCAGTTTATACTTAAATTCAAGCAGCTATACTCATTTTTCAACAGCAAATCTTATCTGTCAACCATTGTAGTGTAGTCAGACTTTCACATCTCCTTATCAGGCAAAGACTTACTTTTATTTGTTCTTTTGCTTATGCTAACACCTATTGTCTTACTTTTACTGTTCTTATGTACTATTCTCATACTTTACATACTACTGTTATAACTTACATATTACTTATGTACTACTCTTATAATTTACATACTACTATTATAACTTACATATTACTTATGTACTATCGTTATACATTAAACACTATTGTTATATCTTATACACTATTGTTATATCTTATACACTATTGTTATACCGTACATGCTACTACAATTCAGCCGTCCTGACTTTTGAGGATCCCCAGACCCTCGACGCCATGCTTCTTATCACCATACCCCTAAACATATCTGGTCTTGAACTTATCTTTACATGTTTGTTTGTTTGTGACGAATCATCGTTTGTGTTCCCCAGATTTGTTTCGGCTTTAAGCCACGACTTTATATTTTGAACTGCCCAAATACCATGGTTTGGTTTTCGCATATGTTGGAAACCTTCGACATCTTCAACGCAGTACCTATCATTGTCCAGAACCTTAGAGATCTTGTAAGGACCTTTAAATTTACCAATTTACTCGAATTACCTACTGTCGAGTCAAAATTTGTTATCATTCCAAGTCCTCTTATTTACTTTTATAGTTACTTTACTTCGTATAGTTTCAATATTTCTGTTACCGCACTGCTGTTCTTTCTTCTACATGTTTTTTCAAGCTATCTATTATTTTATCCTTTTGTCCGACTCCGAGTAACATAACACTGGGATGTTCATTTATGGATCTGTGTACTATGTTATTCAAAGCGTATTCTACTGTAAAAATTTATTTAAGGAACATCCAAATGTTTCAAGATTCTTCTAAAATCCACTTGAGCGATATTCAAATATGTCGCTTTGCGGCCCATACAGCGCAGCTATGTGCATTAGATGTAACCAAGGAAGCCTAAATTAAAAGTTTTTTACTCAGCTGTAGAAACTTGGTCAAATTCATTAAAATAAACATCTAAAGGTTTTCGGGATATATTTGAGCTTAAAAGCTTAAAAAGGCCGCATCTTGATTGTTCAACAAGATGTGGATCCACTTACAATATGATAATGTCTATAAAGACCGCCAGACATTTTAATTAAAATTAAACCAATTAAGAAAAAATCATTATGTGAAAATTTTGAGTCAAATGAAAGTTTCTGAAATTTCGTTGATGCATATTGCATTGCTTTTGAAAACCTTCAGCACAAAATTCCAGCAAGATCAATTGCATTACAGGAATTTTTATGCTGAATGGCTCAAATGCAAAATATGCAGTGAAAAGATACTTGGAAAAGTTGGCAACAAATACATAAAGAAAATTGCAAAAAGCCTCTTATATAATATGGAACAGAGGACCTCAAAATTCTTAAACAACGAGAGCTTAATTTCGTGTCTTTATCTTGATCCAAGTTTCCACTACACATTGACTGTGACTCAAAAGCTTGAAGCAGTTACCTATCTCAAAAAAAAAAAAAACGGGTATGTGATAGAAAATACCTACGTTTTTGATGTCGGGCGTTTTCAATTTCGCCCAAAAACAAAACGTAGGTGTTATAGGAACCGCGTCGATTTCATTTTTCGAATCTTGATGGTCGAACAAACTGCTAATTGAATACTGGTTATTTTATGGCCATCTGAAACGTATCGAATTTGGAGAGACAGTTATCGTTAATTTTTCTCTGGATCCTCTTCACATCCCTCACTTCTCAACAAACAATAATCGTGTAGAACACCCCCCCTATACCACATTGCATGCATGCCAACTTTCACCAATGAAAATATTAAAAATTCTTATTTAACTTACCACTTTCAAAGCATTTTTAAAATAAAATTAAAACATCACAGCGTTCTTACCAATAAATGCAGTAAATATTAACATATCAATTAATTCAATTAAAAACAAATTTGAATCTTCGAATTGGTATATTCAGCATTGATTGGTTTTGCTTATTTAGTCTACTTTACTTCAATGGATAAGTGAATTGGGTAAAATGCAAATTTATGCCTTAAAACAACTAAAATGTTGAATTTTTTAAATGCTGTTTAGCGGGGAAAACAATAAACTACAGTCCTTGGTATTTTTTTCCTTTAATAACTTCAGATAAAACAGATTTTTACCAAATCGCCTGAAAAAAATTAGGCGATTTCAAAACAGTCAAAAGCGGTTTCCAGCACATCGTGAAATGGAATTGGGTTGGAATTAGTACGAAAGCGATTTCCAGTACACACCGACGTATTTATTTGTTTATTTATTCATTTATATATGACAACTTACTGTCAACAAAAAATACAAGTTTTCAATAGTACAATAAGGAATATCTCAATAAAACTTAAAATATATATATATCCGTCTCTAACCCGGTGGGGAAATTTGATTTGCTAAGTAGCTAGCTATGCCCCTACTCATGGTCAGAGACAGACATCTAAAATTGTAACGGTCCAATCACGGTGGTCCAATCACGGTGGATGGAGAAGCGTAGTTGATCCAGAACCAGAGCATTGAAAGCGTTTGGCGAAACCTCAGGAGAAAGAAGTTTGTTATAATTTAAACAGAATACACGAAATGGATCGTGTGAGGCAAAATTAGTTGTGCACATACTAAGAGCAAGAGTGATGAAATTTCTCGTGGTACGACTAGGGACACAGAAAGTAAGTTGACTCAAAAGCAACGGCGAATCAACAATACCAGTAATAAGTTTGTAAGGAAAGCTTATACCTAGAGAAATTCGGCGATTACTTAACGAAGAAAGATCAATAAGAAGAAGCCTGCTGGAGTATGTAGTCAAATGAACACTAGGGTTCCAATTTAAGCCACGAAGTGCAAAAAGAAGGAATTGCTTCTGTACTGACACAATACGGTCTTCATGTATTCTGAGTTGAGGGCTCCAGACGCATGAACAGTATTCGAGTACTGGGCAGACAAGGGAGATGAAAAGAAGCTTGGTAGTGTACGGATCATTAAATTCTTTAGACCATCTTTCAAAAATACTTTTGGCTTTATTAATAGTAGAAGAAATGTGGTGGTTAAAGGTCAGTTTAGGGTCAAAAATGACTCCTAGGTCACTGAAGGTGAACACACGCGCCAATGGGTTGTTGTCGATCGTGAAAGAAAATATATGAGGCTCACAGCGATGAAAAGTCATAAAGTGCATTTTGCGCAGTTTAGCTCTAGAAGATTGCATAAACACCAAGAATGTGGTGAAGTTAGATCCTCTTGCAATCTGACTTGCGAAAAGATAGCATTAAATGAAAGGCAAATTTTGACATCATCAGAATGAAAACACGAGAATAATTCATGGAAAGAGGAAGATCATATATAAAAAGCATAAACATTAATGGGCTAAGATTGCTTCCCTGAGGAACGCCAGAAGTCACATCAACTGGGCAGGAAAGAATGGATTTAAATAACACTCGATGAACTCTATTTCTTAAATATGAAGAAATCCAACAAAGAAGATCTTGCGGGAAACCTAAAAGATCCAGTTTAAGTAAAAGCAGATCATGATCAAACGCCTTGCTGAAGTCAGCATAAAGGACATCAGTTCGACATTTTTCGTTGAAACCAATGTTCACCAAAGATGTAAATTCAAGCAAGTTAGTATTATATAGTTGGTGATCTATTCTTCATAAAACCATGTTCACACGGAGAAATAATAGATTTACAGTAGTGATAATGGGTTGATGTGATAATTTTTTCGAACAACTTTGTGATTGCAGAAAGTTTGGCAATATCTCTATAATTTGATATGTCAGCTTTGTTACCTTTTTATGTAGCGGAACAATGAAGGATTCCTTCCAGACATCAGGAAAAGATGCGCTCTGAAGTGATAAATTGAAACGTTTAAGAAGCGGCTTACACAGAGGCTCCCGCACAGAGCTTAAGCAGGCAACTAGGTATTTTGTTTGGACCAAGTGAGTCAGTGGGTTTGAACGATTTCAAATTAAGAAGAAGATATTCTACATCAATGACAGGAGTAACAAAGTACACACTTGCTTAACTGTAATTCTAGTTTGTTATCAACTAAGCGTTTCAAAACATCCTTCAATATTTCTAAATGCTCACTTTCGGTTTCTGTGGCTATCATTTTGTCATCTAAATAAACCACTACTCTTCCGTCTTTAACCATATCAACAAATACAATACTTTTTTTATAAACCGTTGAAATACTGCTGGAGCATTTTTTTAAGCCGAATGGCAATCTTAGGAATTCGAATTATCCTAGCGGAGTTATAAAGAACGTATGTTTCAGACTCCTCGTGCTTGTGTACATGATAAAACCGTTTTTTATATCTAACTTTGTGAAAATACTCTTGTTTGCTAGCCTGTCTAAAAGATCGTTTATTAACGGTATGGGAAAATTGACTTTAGCGGTCACTTTGTTTAGTCGTCTGAAATCTACACACATTCGCAAATCTCCTATTTTCTTCCTTACTAAGACGATTGGTGAAGCATATTCAGATTCACTTAGCCGTATAAGCCCTTTTGACAAATTTTCATCTATGGTTTCTTGTAATTTTCTTTTCTCTGTATAAGATATTCACCGTGGTGGGCAACTAAACGCTTTCGTATCTTCTACAGTTATTTTCATTTCACTCTTTATGTTTGGTTCACTAGGTTGCTTTGATTTCACATAGTACAAATTAAAATGCTTTCCTGTGCTTATAATTTTGTTATTCTCCTAATTTGTTTTCAACATTTCCAGAATAATAGTCAATAGCTAATATTTCCATTTCAAAATTTTTAACGACTTCTAAAGCACAGTCTGATTCACCTTTATGTACACTACGAGTCCTGTTATCTTTGTAACAATTCTCGCTATTATTTCTATTATTACTTTGTCGACCCAGTTTAACTTTCCGTCTGTATCAGATCTTGTTATGGTGTCGTCAGCGACAACCAGTTTTGTATCACTTTGTCTTAAGAAATCTCTGCCTGACACTATAGGATATCCCATTGACACATCAGTAACCACTATCAATTCAACTTTTACATCCTTATTGAAAAACTAAACACAATTTTTCCATAAACGTTCAATTTGCTTTTATTTATTCCAACATAGTTTTCAATTCTATCTTTCTTAATATTAACTGTACTAAGAACGTACGACTGCTTTATAAAACTTATCGGGCTGCCTAAGTCTATGAGGGACTCTACAAATATTGATTCGTTACTTTTTGATAAAAATTTTACACATAAATATCTTACATATTCATTTTGATCGCTCTACTTAGATCTTTTCTTGTACTCACAATCCGTGGCTATATGTCCAAACCCTATGCACACGAAGCATGGCCCATCCTGGCGTTTGGGTTTACATCGGATTTATGTTTAGACACTGTTGCGCTCTCCCTTTTACTTTGTTGCAAATTATAGCTCGTAACACACTGTCATCAACTTCGTAGTTGACACGAATGGTGTTCAGCTGTGTGAACCAAAAAATATGCGTCACCATCGTAGGATCTCTTTCAACGTTTCAACTGAAATTTTATTTGTAGCAGGATCTTTTTCCAAATATTTAATTTCAGTTGTATGATTTCATATTGCAGTTGAAGAATTTTTTTCTCTTTTTCTAACATCACTATTTTGTCTGTCAACTTTTCTTCTGCTTCTTCCGACATTCTTTTATTGTAGCCCTTGCTGCCTGATCCTGTCGCCGTAACCTCGACGCTGTCGTCACCGTCTGCTACCGTTGATATTACTGTGCCACTTCTCCGCGTTGCCATTGCCTAGTTGTTTGTTCTCCTTTTCCTCTTTTTTTAATCGAAAGACTATAATCAAAGTGATTAACTAATCTTGTCATTTATATATACACAAAATATTATGTAAGTATATATAAATAAATAAAATTTTTATACTCAAAAGAAGAGCCTTTATTTAAATTGTGTGATTTTTATTGGTTTTGTTTTTGGTAACGTCACTTTGCGGCTACTTTATTATTGTTATATGGTCTTCTAATGTTTTGCTGAAAAAAATAAATATTCTCATAGGCATTCCTCAACACCTATTTAGGGTTGTTGCAAAAATCTCTATTGTTTTCGGCGTCTTTGTAATCCTCTCGACAAAATTGTAGTCGTCACAGAACTCCGAGAGGTTTCGTTTTTCGGTGTGTTTTTATTGAGTAACCAAAACGCTTCAACTGAATGTTGTGCTTGTCTTAATAGATGAATTAAAAAATCAAATTATTACAATTTTACTTTTAAAATTGTAAAAGAAAAATTTTAAAATTTTGTTCCCGCCAAATGTAACAATTTGCACGACAACTCTACTGTGCACTAATTCTGTGGTATTCTGTGACTGTCGCTTATCAACTGTTTTATGATTACATTACAAATTTTTAGCAACAAAAGAGCTTACTAAAAAACCTATTAAATATAAAATGCCTGTAGCTCGCCACGCCGATGCCACGTAAGACCACATATAATTTTGATAACTTGTTAAATATCAACAACTAAATGTTTCTGCTCCCAACAACAGTTTTCGATATAATTATCGTGTTGATAAAGAGACATTTTTAATGATATTGAATTAATAAAAAAAGAAATTCCGAGTTATACAATTTCACCGGCCGTGCAGTTGGCCACTGTCTCACGTTTTTTAGGTATCTCTTTTCAGAGAGTTATCGGCAAAGACACGGACTTGGCATTGTCGAGGCCGTCAGTAGGCAAGATACTGTGGAATATTATTCCATTATTGGAGCAAAAATGTTGCCCTCAGTTCATAAAATTTGAACAAACCGAGAATGTCATATCGCAATCAAAATTTCATTTTTTTAATAAATTTGGGGTAAATAAATAATTAAGAATTACAAAATTTTACTTACAATTTCAAATACCGGCTTTTTTTTGTTTTTTTTCTTCTTCCTTTCCAACTTGGCGTTCACATTCCGCTTTTGCTGTTGGCAACATGCCAACTTGAAACAAATTTTTAATTCACTTTTACTTAATAGTGGCTTTACAGTGGCTCGAATCACGAAGATTCGGTTTTGTGGTTTACAGTGGTATTTTAGAATCACGAACAGCTGTTGTTTGTTTTGATTATACATACAAATGGAACGTTGTGGCTAATTGTGATAATTAAAATGGACATTTTGTGAAAAATATATGATTGAGAACAATTTGGAGTGTATGCAAATAATACTTGCAGCTTCCTTTTTCATTACTGCTACTCATTTTATTAATATTTGAAGAAAAAATTACAATTTAAAATTTTCTTCAAATTGTTTTGTGCAATGATCAGCTGTTTTATGTGCGGCGCGCAAAAAAACGAAGAAGAAGACACATGACAATCACAAAAAACGACGAAATTATTAAAATGCTGCCAACCTACATGGAAGAATTGCCCAGCCCTGTTAAGACTGACCATTCAAAAAAATCGAATCTTTGCGAATCTATTTGAGATTAGCATCTCACAATCGTATCTCTCTACAACAACAACCCCTCATTTTTGTCATTTTCCCTGTTGTTGTTGTCAAATGAAACTCGAATAATTGTCGCATCTTCATAGATTCGAATCTTCATAGAGATGACGCCAATAATACATGATACAATAATACAAGGTAGTGCCAATTTGGCCTGTTACGCTCTGAAAATTTGCTCACTCTCAATTTTGACTTCATAAGGATATCAGTGTACTAAAATGCTGAAAAACACGCATTTAGTGTTGAACATAACGAAAATGCATTGAGACTTAATCGTCAAATAGTGAATACACAATGCAAGACACACAAAAAAATTTATAAAATAACAATTTAATAAACAAAACAGCAACTTTTCTATTTTTCATACGAATTTCAAGCAGTTATACAAACAATATATGATAGTGTTGTGCAGCGTAAAAATTTAAAAGAAGAAGAGCATCACATAACTGTAAAAAATTTGCGTCACCTCTATTTCTAATGTATTACTTTACACACCAATGTTATAACTCACACATTACTTATGTACTACTCTTATACTTTACATACTACTTTTATAACTTGCATATTACTTCTGTACTATTGCTATACCTTATACACTATTGTTATACCGTAGATGCTACACTATGTTGATTAATAGCTATTTCACACTGAGCATCCAATGTACATTTCTCGAATGCTGCATTGAATGCTACATTTTTCAAAAACAACAACAGGGAAAAGTAACGTAATTTTGTAGGTGTTGTTGTAGTAGAAAATGTACATTCGATAAGAGTGCAACTAAAATTCTGTTTGTGAAATTGGTCACTCTTCCCAGTGTTGGTTAATTGTTGCTGTTGTTGTTTTTTTAGGCCATTTTCGATTTTCTTGCTCTTTTTTTTTGTTGCGCGCCAACATAAAACAGCTGTGCTGATTGCACAAAACAACAAAACAATTTGAAGTAAATTTTAAATTGTAATTTTTATTTAATTTTAATAAAAATAAGTAGCAGGAATGAAAAAGGAAGCTGCAAGAATTATTTGCATAGACTGCAAATTGTTTTTAATCATGTATTTTTCACATAATTTTCATATTAATTTTCCACAATAAGCCACAACGTTCCATTTGTATGTATAACCAAATCAAAAAACAGCTGTTCCGAAAAGGCAAAATGCAATGTGAACACTTTCTGTGAATGCTGAATTGGATGCTCAGTGTGGCTATAAAAGGGTATAGTATTAATTAATTAAATATTAGTAATTTATACACATGTTTATAATATATACATATATCAAACCGTTCCGCAAAAACAAAAAAAAAACATTGTACAACTGTCCCTTAATGAACTATATTTGAAAAATGTTTATTACGCATAAATACAAATCAGAATGATCCATAGAGTATATATCGGTATGATCACCATGGCAAAGACAATCTATTTATCAATGTTTTCGTCCGGCCGTCAGTTTCCTTGTCAACTAAACCGCAATCTGCTGCTGAAGAAACTATTGGTCATATGAACTCTTCACTTGTACTTATCATGATTATTCACATTTTTAAGGACTCTTTACTTTAAGTGAAGGAAACGGTCAACCCAAATTGAAAGCGAACAAAAGTTTTTTCAACATTACCAAGTTTATCAAATATGTGCAACCTTCGTCGTCAAAATTTAGACTAATGGTAACCATAATTTGCATCTAAACAAAGGCAACACCGTAGCAACCACATAACGTGGAAACTTAAAACAAAGGAACGGCCGTACAGGTAGGCATTGCAGCATGGGTTTAATTCAAATGTAGCGATCCATCAAAAAGTTAGCCAAGATACATATTAAATATTGTAGTAGTAGACTTCCTCCAATTTACATACATTCTTGAGGAAATGTTAAACAGTTTCATTAAACATGACTCAAAAATGATTGGCAATTGTCTAGGTAATTAAAGGCAGTATTAAAGAAACAAAATGACAGATTTACTCGGAGACTTGGGTATAAGGTTGTAATTATATTCCTAAATGGAAGCTAAAAGCATTACCATACCTAGAATAGAATTTCTTGCAAACATTTTTTTTATGCATTTCTTTGAAACGGATACTTCCCTTCTGGAAGTTAGTTATTAAAATGATTCCAAAAATAGTAAGAAGTCAATTTGAAAAGTTTATTAAAATAATCATCAATCTTCACGTTTACATTGCAAATATGTTAACTAATTTTCTTATAATCATATGAAGTGTCAGCTTGAAATTTATTCAAATCTTTTTAAATATTTTTTATATAGAACCTATATAGAAACTTCCTTTTGCTTTCATGATTCTTTTTTATTTACGTTTAAAAAGCGGAAATTGGTCGAAATGTATAAGGTGAAAGTCAAATATAACGGTAAAAGGATATGTACGAGTATATCTACAATCTAAAACATAAATGCAGCTCTATTTTTTTAATGTACGAGTTTTGTTCAAAAAGTAAAGTGAATTTATATTTTTCTCGGTCCTCGTGTTATCGATTTTTCATAATTTCATTGGTACACATGTCCTTAACATATGTTGGCATTATAAGCCATTTTTTGTTTAAGAAGCACATGTCCTATTCTTTCCGAGTTTTGGAACCATTATGATAACAGAATTCTTCTAATCAGATGAAATTATACCATTCAAAAGTTAAAAAGATTCAATAGAAACACTAGTGCTGCGTTTTGAAGTTCAGTAAATTATTTATATCACGCACTGATTTGTCAATATCACATAGAGAGTTCATCGCAGGTGTAATTTTTTATTTAATATAAGTCTATAAAGGCGGTCATCAACTATTGGGTAATCGAGTTATTCAAAATCAACGGCGGAGTGATCGAATGACAGTTCATAATATGTAACTACTGTTATAAGGTTCTTAAGGATGTTTTTTGAGATGTCAAAGGCGATAAGGTCTGGGGTTTTACTTTGATCTGTTGACCAGTATTTAGGCCTTCCCGGAGAAACGTTTAATCAGATATTAAAAACCGAGGAGGGCGTTATGCAGCCAACATCGTTAAATACTGCAACTCCCTTAGATACGAATCGAAGTAGCCTGTAGCTGGTTGAAAACGTGTCCAGCGAGTGGTGTTGGATACGCTTTCTAATCACGTATCGGCATAAGCTTTTCCATCTGTGTGATTTGTCGTATAGACTGAATAGCCCGTTATGGAAAAATAGTTTTATTTGTAAGGTGTGTCTCAGAAAATAGCAATACATTTTATCCTCTAGATATCTAATGTCTTCTATTTTTTGCTCAGAAACGCCATTTGCGTTTTAAATGACACATTATGGGAATTTAACTTTTCAAAGACTTAAGTTCGAAGTTTCATCATCGTTTAGAATTAATTTTGCATTATCAAGATTGATTGATATACGAATGCTACTGTACAATTTTTTACTTAGAGCTTTTCAAATTGTAAAGAAAAAGATTTGTGAAGGAATAAGAAATGTAAAAGGAGAAGAAAAGAACACTAACCGACCTATTCTCAGAAACATCACAAACTTAGGAAAAAAACACCATTCTAAGAGGTTCTAGCGATTCTCGCACACGTTGAAAACTTCGCTGTTAAAAAAAAAGCCGTTTTTGTAATAATCTGTAAAGTGTATGTTACCAGTCTGTCGACCTCAGTTTATGCAGGTTTTCCAACTTAGATGAAAATGAAAACATGTTGGAAATATACAAAATTTTATAAAAACAAGAATAATATAAAAAATGAAAACAGGGGTTAGGGGTTCTCCGAGTAGTTCTGACTATTTATAATTTTTTTTCTGTGTTTGACTTTTTCCCCAAGTTGGCAAGCCTGATTTCATCTATCAGTTAATGGCACTGTATTTTTGAATTTCGATAATTTTTCACAAAAAAATTGTACGACATTGGAAATGGATCATTATAATCACGCAATGATTTTAACACATTTCCTTTTTCCATAATTTTCATTATACTCCAATATTCCGCGAGATATCAACAAATCGAAAGATTATCCATTTTACAGAGTAAAAACAGTGCACACAAATTAACATTTTTTTCACAAACAAATTAACACCTCCTTAGCACATGATGATAAATTGTTTGCGTAAGAACTTTTCTTGTCCCCGCAAAAAACCATTAACAGCGAGTAATATGTATGTTAGGCGTTAACATACATACAATTTTTTTTTGTCATCGCTTTGAGAATAGGTCGGTAAATCTCACATAATTGTTAATAGACATAGAGCGTCAAATAGCCTTTATAAATATTTTTCTAAACCTGAGAAATTTGCCTCGGAGACGGAAGACAAGATTACTGCTGGAGAACTCGCATCTATTTATCACACGATAAAACTTGTTTTTAGTTGCAAAAACTTCGAATGTTAACACATATATCTGCAGTGATTCAAAAAACTCAAAACTTTTAACTGGGAATAAACCATAGCTGAAGCTATAGTATGTCAAATATAAGCCAAAGAGTCCGTTAAAAATATTTTAAAGTCCGATTAAGAAAAACATCTATTCTTTTCTATAGCAACCGATGCGAGTAATAAAGGTAACAGAAATGTGTTTCCAATTTGCATACGATTCTTTGATTACGATACCGGAATTGAAAACCGTCTACTTGAATTTGTAGAACTGAATAACGAATGTGCTAGTCAAGCTTCGAATTTATTAACAGGCGCTTTGGAGAAAAGTGGACTTTCTTTAAAAAAAAAGTTTCGGCATTCTCTGCTGACAACACTAATGTAAACTTCGGCAGAAACCATTCGATTTATACGCTTTTGTTAGTTGAAAAATTTAAAAAAAGGCTAGTAGTCCGAGGTTGGTGTATATGGGTCAGACACTTATAGTGTCCAAATTTCAAGTCGATAGTATAAAAATCAAAAACTTTTTTAAATAAGAACATGAGTTTGTATGGGGGTACCCCTCCTAGTAGTCCGATTCGGCTGATTCCGACAAATGTACTGCGTATGGTAAAATGAACTCTCTAACTCAAAAACTGAGGGACTAGTTTGCATACATACAGACAGACAGGTGGACAGAAGGACATGGCTAAATCAACTCGTCTCGTCGCGCTGATCAAGAATATATATACTTTATGGGGTCTCCGATGTCTCTTTCTGTGTGTTACAAGCTTCATGACAAACTTATAATACTATTCACTGCGTGAAGAGAATCAAAATAAAATTATTAATGCTGGTTGCCCCGTCCACATACTCCACAATATTTCCAACACAGTACTAACAAATTGGAAGTGGACGTTGAAAGTTTGATTTTGAAAATTTCCATTCTCTTCAGTAGATCTGCTAAGCGAAAAGCGAACTTACAACTCCAATTTTAAGGAAATGAGATGCAATGGGAAGAAATAGTAAAACATGATGCTACGATATTTTTATCTCTTGGTCCTGCAGTGGAAAAAATCATAAAAATATGGACAGCTTTAAAATCTCATTTCCTAGAATTCCGCGACGAATGTCCTCGTCCAATAGAAAACATTATTGCATCCGAAGAAGAGGAGAAACCAATTTTGGCGTAAGCTTTATATGCAAAATTTTGTTCACTAATTTCGAATGATTCTGTAAATCGATTTTGATGAAATAGCTACATATATTACAGCTTCTACAATACACCAGCACCGCATTCAAATCGGTTAAGCCATTTCTGATATTAGCGTGCAGAGACTGAAAGACGTTTATGAATTCATATACGTATCTATAGAAGAAAGATTTTGTTCAGGATATTTATCGGTGTTATACAACACAAAATAAAAAAAAATTGGAAAATCTACCGGAAATGTCGAAATTGGATCAAATTTTGCATATAAGGCTTAGAGACATATTTCAAAATCAAACAAGTCGTATTTTTAAAAGCTTTTATATCATATACAATTGTATAAATTATATACAAACGTATTTATCATTAAAATTGTTCTCAACATTTCATTTTTTGTATGTTTATTTAATTATAATTTAATTAATACACAACATAAAGAGCGTGTATATTCGTGCGGGTGGTCGAATGTCGACCACTGTGCGATTCTAGTACAAATTATTTTGCAGCAACAAACTTTACGGGCGGACTTCGCAGTATCAATTACAGTAGGCGTCAAATACAAAATTTTTATGTGAACACAACTTAGTTTGGCAAGACCAAAAAGAACTTTTTTCAAACCGGTTTTTTATCGTTGACGTCATGTAATTTGTTAAATTTTTTTAATAAAGCTGACCTTAAACAATACTGATTTCATCAAAAATTGTTACCTATTCAAAAAAATTTTTATATAACAAATTAACAAAAAACTACAATTTTAATAAATACTACCGAAGAGTTAACCACTTTTATACAAAAATATACATTTTAATTAATTAAATAAAAGATTTGAAAAGTTTAAAATAGTTTCGCGCCAAAGATTATGGAAAAGTTGCATGACAGGAGAAATCGATAGAACTATGCCAATATGTTGACTTGTCTGGTGAACTTTTGCTTTACTTTTATTTACGATTTTTTTTTTCCTGACTATTAAACCTACTACTATATTTCCTTCAGATGTTGCTAGGCTTTAATGGAATTCAAATCGTCCATATTTTACAACCTACAAAATATTTAAAACTAAAAATTTTGAATGAAAGGTGCTACTTTTTCAGTCCAAATATTGTTCCTGTCTAAGCACAATATTATAAGAGATACCAATTTTAAATTATACAGTATTATGTAATGCTAAAGGTATAACTATAATTTCTATATACATATGTAATTTATATAAAAAGTGATCAGGGCCTCCGACAGTCAGTTTTAATTGACAGGAGAGCACTTATTTGTTATAATAAGCACTCTTTTTTTAGAACTCAAATTTTAAGAATTTGTGCATATAAAACGAGATAAAATTTATTTATTCTTGAAGTTTCGATTCATTTTCGGACTAACATTAATTATTTATATTAATATTCTGTTATTTATATTAGTGTATTTCCAAATAAAAGTTTTCAACAATTTATTTCTTTTTAAATATCCTTTGACAATGTACTTACAACGAATTTGTTTTTGTAAACACTGATATTTCTTGCAAAATCTTTTATAAAGCGTGTGTAACGAAATTAACTGTTACTTTGTGGCTTCATAAATAATAAATTTGATTGTAAGAAATTGAATTATTGCGTTAAACTAAAACATTTGTGATGGCAAAGACAATGAGTGAATATTGTATATATTGGACTCACTGACGAATTTATAGATTTCTCACATTTTCCTATTTGCGGCGAAGTTTGCGTGTTGGATGGTGTTCGAAGCAAACAGACTCAAACGACCAGCAAAATAGTTGTTGAAAAAAATGAGTGATTTAAAAAAAGACTCTTGAAGGCATGGTGTAAGAAAACAAGGTGACGCCAATTTGGCTTGTTACGCTCTCAAACTTCGCTCACTCTCAATTTTTAGTGAATAAGTATCAACAGTGTATTAAAACGCTGAGAAAAAACGCTGTGTTGAACACAATGTTAAAATTCATTGAAAATATAAAAATTAGTGTTATGAAATAAATTTTCAGCTGTGTTCGGAGAAATTGTGTTCAAAATAATATTATTAAAAGGAAATTTAAATTGAAAATGCGGTGTAAATTGAATAAAATACTGAATTAAACAATAAAACAGTAAATTTTGTATTTTTCATATACTTTGCAAGCACTTAAATGTGCACATATGTTAATATGTAAACAATGAACATATGATAGTGTTGTGCAGCGTAAAAATCACGAAATAAGGACCATTTGCTGAAAACGACACATAGCGGTAAAAAATTGGAGGCACCTTGTTTTCGTACACCATGTCTTGAAGGCACATTGGTAGAGCAGTTCACAACGATTTCTTAGTGTTGTATCATGTGCATATAGGGTTGGCAGACGTCCCGTATTTCAGTCATAATTTTAAACGACACACCGGGACAGACTTTATTCCTTATATAAACCTTATTTGATTTGTTATGAGGATTCATCAAAACGCAAAAACCTCTTAAACTTGTAAACTCAACATATTATAAGGTCGTTTTCGTGAACGACCCGATTCGTTGCATCTCATAACTCACACAAATCAGCTGTATACAGAAACTGAGAGTTGAATTTAAACAAACAATTTAAGGAACAATTGAAATTCCAAAAAAAAAAGGGAAAAAAGTGAATTTAATAAACAAATAAATTGCAATAATTATTTATTATTTTTAGTATTTTGAATTGTTTGTTTCTATTTTGTTCTTTTATTTTATTTTATTTTATTTATTCAATTATATGCTTTAAACTAAATGTTTGTAACAGATCTTAACTATAACTATACTAAAAAATACATATAGTGAGTTTTAAAATTATGTAGATTCAACAATGTAATCGTCTTTGAATCGAAACAGGGCTTACAAATTTCTGCTAGTATCGTTCCAACCGGAACAGTCATTTTCGACAGACTTCCGCTCCTTTTTTCGTTGAAACCAAAACAAAAAACCACTGATCATTTAACAAACAATTTGAAGAAATTTTAAAATAGTTATTTTTTTTTTTCAAATATTAATACAATAAGAGGAATGAAAAAGGAAGCTGCTATAATTATTTGCATACCCTGCGAATTGTTCTTAATCATGTATTTTTCACACAATTTCCATTTTAATTTCTCACAATTAGCCACAATGTTCCATTTGTTTGTATAGCCAATACAAAAAACAGCTGTTCAAGAATCAGAATCGCCGGTGTAGACGCAAAAACGATTCTCAATGAATCACTTTGGTGTTAAGTCACTTTTAAAAAACAATGCTTCTAAAAATGTGTATTTGTCGTTCTACACACAAGTGAATTACACACTCTGTGAAAATTTCAACTCTCTACCTATTTCGATTCATGAGATAGAGCAGGAGACGGACGGACGGACGGACATCGTAAGCTTAGTAATAGGGTCCCGTTAGCTCCCTATGTGTACGGAACCATAAAAACAGCTGTTCAGAACTCGCAAACTTGCAAAAGGCGTCTGTGAACAGCTCACTGAAACTCGCAACAGAACTCGCACTCTGAATGTACTAAAAAATGATAAAAGCACGCATTTAGTGCTGATCATAACGTGAAAATGCGCTGTAAGTGAAGTTATTAATGTTGTACCATATTACAAAGTCAATTGATTGCGCTCTCAGCTGATGTGTTAAGCAATTGGAAAATCGAAAGGAATTTTATTTAAAGCAAAAAACAGTGGTAAACGTGTCACTTGTACCATTAAGAACATTTATGAGTTGTTTTGAATGAATATTAATAATTTTAATGGAGAAATATTATTTGTTAAATTTGAATTTGATTTATTAACGTATGTTGGTGTTGAGCAGCGTAATAATTAGAAACCAGACATTAACGGCATCGCACTGGAGCCACCTCCTATTTTTTGTTCGTGTTAAATTATTCCTTATTGCAGAAACTATCAAACGAAATGAGTAATTCAAGTGATAGTGACACAAATAATTCGTCTGGAAGAGTGGAATACCTTCCAAGACAGCCAAAAGTCTTACAAAATATTACCGAACTGGGAAAATAATTATTCCTGGTTAAGAGCGGTAAAGAAAAATTTATATAATGCGTCCTGAGAAATTTGCCTCGGAGACGGAAGACGAGATTACTGCTGGAGAACTCGCATCTATTTATCACACGATAAAACAGAAATGTGTTTCCAATTTGCATACGATTCTTTGATTACGATACCGGAATTGAAAACCGTCTACTTGAATTTGTAGAACTGAATAACGAATGTGCTAGTCAAGCATCGAATTTATTAACAGGCGCTTTGGAGAAAAGTGGACTTTCTTTAAAAAAACAGTTTCGGCATTCTCTGCTGACAACACTAATGTAAACTTCGGCAGAAACCATTTGATTTATACGCTTTTGTTAGTTGAAAAATTTAAAAAAAGGCTAGTAGTCCGAGGTTGGTGTATATGGGTCAGACACTTATAGTGTCCAAATTTCAAGTCGATAGTATAACAATCAAAAACTTTTTTAAATAAGAACATGAATTTGGATCCAGGTTTATATGGGGGGTACCCCTCCTAGTGGTCCGATTCGGCTGATTCCGACAAATGTACTGCGTATGGTAAAATGAACTCTCTAACTCAAAAACTGAGGGACTAGTTTGCATACATACAGACAGACAGATGGACAGAAGGACATGGCTAAATCAACTCGTCTCGTCGCGCTGATCAAGAATATATATACTTTATGAGGTCTCCGATGTCTCCTTCTGTGTGTTACAAGCTTCATGACAAACTTATAATACTATTCACTGCGTGAAGAGAATCAAAATAAAATTATTAATGCTGGTTGCTCCGTCCACATACTCCACAATATTTCCAACACAGTACTAACAAATTGGAAGTGGACGTTGAAAGTTTGATTTTGAAAATTTCCATTCTCTTCAGTAGATCTGCTAAGCGAAAAGCGAACTTACAACTCCAATTTTAAGGAAATGAGATGCAATGGGAAGAAATAGTAAAACATGATGCTACGATATTTTTATCTCTTGGTCCTGCAGTGGAAAAAATCATAAAAATATGGACAGCTTTAAAATCTCATTTCCTAGAATTCCGCGACGAATGTCCTCGTGCAATAGAAAACATTATTGCATCCGAAGAAGAGGAGAAAACAATTTTGGCGTAAGCTTTATATGCAAAATTTTGTTCAATAATTTCGAATGATTCTGTAAATTGATTTTGATGAAATAGACCCATATATTACAGCTTCTACAATACACGAGCACCGCATTCAAATCGGTTAAGCCATTTCTGAGATTAGCGTGCAGAGACTGAAAGACGTTTATGATTTCATATACGTATCTATAGAAGAAAGATTTTGTTTAGGATATTTATCGGTGTTATGCAACACAAAATAAAAAAAAATTGGAAAGTCTACCGGAAATGTCGAAATTGGATCAAATTTTGCATATAAGGCGTATAGTGGCTTTACAGTGGCTCGAATCACGAAGATTCGGTTTTGTGGTTTACAGTGGTATTTTAGTATCACGAACAGCTGTTGATTGTTTTTTTTATAGCTACAAATGGAACGTTGTGGCTAATTGTGATAATTAAAATGGACATTTTGTGAAAAATATATGATTGAGAACAATTTGGAGTGTATGCAAATAATACTTGCGGCTTCCTTTTTCATTACTGCTACTCATTTTACTAATATTTAAAGAAAAAATTATAATTTAAAATTTTCTTCAAATTGTTTTGTGCAATGATCAACTGTTTTATGTGCGGCGCGCAAAAAAACGAAGAAGAAGACACATGACAATCACAAAAAACGACGAAATTATTAAAATGCTGCCAACATACATGGAAGAATTGCCCAGCCCTGTTAAGACTGACCATTCAAAAAAACCGAATTTTTGCGAATCTATTTAAGATTAGCATCTCACAATCGAATCTCTCTACAACAACAACCCCTCATTTTTGTCATTTTCCCTGTTGTTGTTGTCAAATGAAACTCGAATCATTGTCGCATCTTCATAGATTCGAATCTTCGCTCACTGTAAAGCCACTATTAGAGACATATTTCAAAATCAAACAAGTCGTATTTTTAAAAGCTTTTATATCATATACAATTGTATAAATTATATACAAACGTATTTATCATTAAAATTGTTCTCAACATTTCATTTTTTGTATGTTTATTTAATTATAATTTAATTAATACACAACATAAAGAGCGTGTATATTCGTGCAGGTGGTCGAATGTCGACCACTGTGCGATTCTAGTACAAATTATTTTGCAGCAACAAACTTTACGGGCGGACTTCGCAGTATCAATTACAGTAGGCGTCAAATACAAAATTTTTATGTGAGCACAACTTAGTTTGGCAAGACCAAAAAGAACTTTTTTCAAACCGGTTTTTTATCGTTGACGTCATGTAATTTGTTAAATTTTTTTAATAAAGCTGACCTTAAACAATACTGATTTCATCAAAAATTGTTACCTATTCAAAAAAATTTTTATATAAAAAATTAACAAAAAACTACAATTTTAATAAATACTACCGAATAAATACTACCACTTTTATACCAAAATATACATTTTAATTAATTAAATAAAAGATTTGAAAAGTTTAAAATAGTTTCGCGCCAAAGATTATGGAAAAGTTGCATGACAGGAGAAATCGATAGAACTATGCCAATATGTTGACTTGTCTGGTGAACTTTTGCTTTACTTTTATTTACGATTTTTTTTCCTGACTATTAAACCTACTACTATATTTCCTTCAGATGTTGCTAGGCTTTAATGGAATTCAAATCGTCCATATTTTACAACCTACAAAATATTTAAAACTAAAAATTTTGAATGAAAGGTGCTACTTTTTCAGTCCAAATATTGTTCCTGTCTAAGCACAATATTATAAGAGATACCAATTTTAAATTATACAGTATTATGTAATGCTAAAGGTATAACTATAATTTCTATATACATATGTAATTTATATAAAAAGTGATCAGGGCCTCCGACAGTCAGTTTTAATTGACAGGAGCGCACTTATTTGTTATAATAAGCACTCTTTTTTTTAGAACTCAAATTTTAAGAATTTGTGCATATAAAACGAGATAAAATTTATTTATTCTTGAAGTTTCGATTCATTTTCGGACTAACATTAATTATTTATATTAATATTCTGTTATTTATATTAGTGTATTTCCAAATAAAAGTTTTCAACAATTTATTTCTTTTTAAATATCCTTTGACGATGTAGTTACAACGAATTTGTTTCTTTAAACATTGCTATTTCTTGCAATATCTTTTATAAAGCGTGTGTAACGAAATTAACTGTTACTTTGTGGCTTCATACAAAATAAATTTGATTGTAAGACATTGAATTATTGCGTTAAACTAAAACATTTGTGATGGCAAAGACAATGAGTGAATATTCTATATATTGGACTCACTGACGAATTTATAGATTTGTCACATTTTCCTATTTGCGGCGAAGGTTGCGTGTTGGATGGTGTTCGAAGCAAACAGACTCAAACGACCAGCAAAATAGTTGTTGAAAAAAATGAGTGATTTAAAAAAGACTTAAACGCATTGGTAAGGAAGTTCACAACAATTTCTTAGTGTTGGATCATGAAAATTTTGCAAAAAAAGTGAATGCATTCGAATTAATTCGAAAACAACCTCTCATTCTAACTCATTCAATTCGTGCCTCTTTGTTTAAATGTTGTGCGAGTGAATCTTACGTGAGCGCACAAGTTCATTCGAATTCAGTCGGAATCGCATTCTATTTCACTCAATTCGTTTTTTTGCCTTCATGCAGACCTTTAATACTTATATGCTTATATACATGGTATTATTGGACCAAGCATTGGTTGTTGAGCGGACGTCCGACTAAACTATAGCAAATGTGCTTAGAAATGAGCGTTTTGCGGCCAAAAAATGAATGTCTGTTGAACATTCGCTCAATTATCGTAAACGTGCTCGCAAAAATTATACGTAAAAACGCTCGCATAAGGCTCGCTAATGATATCAAAAATGATACGTAAAACCGCACCCAAAAGGCTCACTAATGATATCTTTTGTAACTATAGTATATGATAGTTTTCCTGCCACAAACTGAACGACAGATGATTCATTTACGTATCATTTTCGGATCCGCGCAAGGTACGTCAGAGCCTCTACCTATGAAGAGGTTTGTTCAAAAAGTATCGCCATTTTTGAATTTCCTCGGGTTTCGTATATTCGATTTTCTTGTGGCGTTATGTTGGTACTCATGTCCCTCACTTATGCTGACAAGGTCCGCCATTTTGCTTGCACGTGTTTTGGCTCGTCTTCGATGTTTGCTTATTTTTTTTTTTATTTTGTTAAGTAAAAACAATAATTGGCGAAGTCGGCAAAGTCAGTCTTCTTTTTGGAAGCAAAAGACTTAAGATAAAGCGCTATCCTAAAAATGCGAGACTCTACCGCAGCTTAAGTATAGTTCAATACATCTTGGAATAAGCCTACATTGCGTCCAACCGCAGTTTAAAAATAATTGAATTGAGGCAACCCGAAGGTGCCTTAACCCAGCTGCGTCCTAAAAACGCAATTTAAATATGTATATATTTTAGGTACTACCGCATCAATTCCAGTTCGAGATCCTGTCCAAAAGTCTACAAAGTTCTGATGACCACCAAAGAGGCAATAGACGCCATCTTCAAAAAATGGGAAGATTTACTTGAACGGGATACAGACCTATCGTCAAATCCTGGTCCCAAACCGTTGACTATAGAGGAGTACAAGCAAAGGCAACACAAACAAGAAGCCGAAGCAGAGGATCAAACACCAAGGAAGGAGAAGAAAAGAGAAGAAAGAAGATTGCTATACTATATAAAAATTATTATTTAGAATCTAATACAGATATGAAACACGCCATAAAACAACAATAAGACAAATCAGAAAAAGATAAAATGTATTAATTTTTTTAAAAGGAAAAGGGAAAAAAATTAATTATAAAAATAAATAATATGAATTAAACAAAATTCAATGCAAAGAAAAACGAGAATAACAGCAACAGAAGCTAAATGCATTTCAACTAAGAAACAATAAGCAAAAGGAAACCGCTATAAATTCTTTAACGGAATCCAACGAAGACAATAAAAGTCTTTAAGCATTAAACATACAAACAAACATCCAAAAGGAAACAAAAAAAAAACAAAAATCAGCCAAGTGTGAGTCGGACTCGCACCCGGAGGGTTCCGTCCCATCGTACAAGATTTTTTGCTTAAAATATAAAATTATGTGGATATTGAATAGCCTAAAAGTATACTACAATTAACAGCTTAAAAGTATACTACAGAAACAAAAAAATTGTTAAACAAAAGGTTAAATTAAAGAACAATGCTTCTAAAAATGTGTATTTGTCGTTCTACACACAAGTGAATTACACACTTTGTGAAAATTTCAACTCTCTACCTATTTCGGTTCATGAGATAGAGCAGGACGGACGGACGGACATCGTACGTTTAGTAATAGGGTCCCGTTAGCTACCTATACGGGAACGGAACCCTAAAAAAAAAATAACAGCACATATATGAATTTACTAAACATTGATTTTTTTGAAAAAGAAAAAAAGATCTCAGGAGATATCTTAATCAAACGAGGGAGGAGTTACGTCAGAACTTCTACCTATGTGTACATACTTTATTTACCATTGTTCATATTGTTATAAGAAACTACTTTATTATTACTTTATTTACTATTAAACACATTGTTCAGTCTTCGACTAACACTCTCTCGGTGCAGACGTACTTTTGCTTATTATGGCCCCTAGGCCACCCAACCTGGGGACTAACAGGTTCTCACTACTTGCTGAGAGCCCTCCCACAAAGAAGCGGAGACAACCTAAAAAGTTTGAAGTAGCTTTCCCGGACCTACCTACCAAGAATTTGGACAACCCCAAATATATCATTTTGGCATCGAAGAATTCCAAAAAAACAATTTCTGACTTCTTCGCTATTAACCTTATATCGAAGAACATCATATCTATATCTAATCTTCGTGATGGCAATCTACTGGTGTTGGTTAAATCACAATTAGATGCAGACAAATTTGTCAAAACAACCGAACTCATTGGCATTGGTGTAAGTTACACGAGACCCTCAATATTGTGAAAGGCACGATCTACGCCCCTTACCTGAACTCTATTCCTGAAGATGAGATCATCAAAGAACTCAGCTCCCAATACATGAAGGACATTTATAAGTTCACTAAAATCATTGACGGCATACCAAAACCAAGCGGCATCATGCTTCTTACCTTTGAGCTTTCCCAACTCTCGTCGAAAATTGATGTCTCATGGCACTCAGTAAAAGTGCGTGAGTGTATATTCCTAACCCCATGAGGTGCAAAACTTGCCAACTACTTAGTCATACCACAAAATACTGCAAGAATCCACCATTGTGTCACAACTGCGGTCTTCCCTCACACTCTTCTGAGCCTTGCACGTAGACAAAGTGTGTGAACTGTTCTGAAGAACATCCATATAATGAACATAAAGAAATAATGAGGATAAAGACTGTGAACAAATGTACAAAGCGTGAAGCTAAGTCTTTATACAAAACAACAGTTATTAAAACAGTTAACGGCACTTCATACGCCTCTATTGCCAGCACAACTATCCACCAAAGTGATACAAAGGTAAACGATACAAACATCAAAACATCAAATAACAACAAAACGGTCAATGCCACTACGTACTCCGCGGTCGCCGACATAACCATAACCAACAACATAAGCGCAAATACAAAACCAAAAGAAACAACCACGAAAACATCTGTAAATAAAATAAAGGTCTCAAAAACGGTAAACTCTTCCGCGCACTCTTCTATCGCGAATACAGCCGACAACCTTAGCGATAACGCAAAAACAAACTTTGAAACATCAATTATAAAAATAACTAACGAACCCTTCCCCTCTCCTTTCCCCTTCCCCCTCTCACCAAACAATCAGCATATCGATACAAATTTTAATTTTTCATCGCTCTCTACCTCTGCTCACAATAAAATACTCTCTACAAATTTCTTACTCTCTCAGCAAAATCTTACACATACTTCTACTATAAACAACAACACACATACTAATTCTCCCTCTTCTGTACACGATCTTCAGAATGAGTCAAATGACTCAATGGAAACTTTTGATTAATTTATTAAACCTTTGCAAATGCATATAATTTTCCGTTCTATCGATTTATTTCTATGTCACTATATATTCTACAATGGAATATAAATGGTTACTTCAACAACTATCATGAACTATTAATTCTAATTAATTACCTTTATCCGAATATTATATGCATTCAGGAAACCGACTTCAACTTCAATAACATAGTCCCACCTAAGCCATACATTGGACATTGTTACAATCTAAGTACCAACCTGTCTTCTAAGCAAGGTGTTGGTATCCTTATTAAAAAGAATATTCCTCACAAAATCATTAATTTAAATGGAACCACTTGTTCGGTTTCTATTGAGATTCTCTCAACCCCAAACATGACTATAATCAATACATACATCCCTCCCTCTCAAAATTTCTCTACCAATGATATACTCACATTACTACAACCTATTAAATCACCTATACTTTTAGTTGGTGATTTTAGCTCTTGGGTTCCAATTCGAAAAACTGGAAGGGTCGTCAAATTAAAGAAGTTTTACTAAGATCCAACCTATCCATACTTAATAACGGCTCAGCCACTCACCACTCAACACACAACACTTTCACTCATGTCGATTTATCACTGATCTCAGCAGCTATGCTACCTTTTTGCAGTTGGAGCATTGCCTCTTGTTTACATACCAGCGACCATTTCCCAATCTCCATAATTATTCGTAACCATACTAGATCTCATAAAATTAGATCCAACATTAAATACAAGACCGATCTTGCCAATTGTGACAAATATCAACGTATCTGCAATAGTAGTTGTAGTTTCCCCCGATCGAATGACCTAAACCTTTTCGCGGCTAAAATTTTAAAATCTATTAGAATTGCTGCTAATATATCTATACCACAAACAAAGCCCTACCACAGAACCAAGAAATTATTCTGGTGGAATAATGAGCTAGGTTTGCTTAGGGATAATAAATAACGTCTATGGCACAATTATGAAAATTCGCAATTCATTTCTAATCTGGTTGCATACAAAACAGCTAACGCCTTATTCAAGAAAGCTGCTAAAAGTTCTAAGCGCGAAGCATTCAAAAAATTTACGTCTGAAATTTCTCCGCTCTCAAGTACAAAAAAAGTGTGGTCCGATATAAATAGTTTAATAATAATTAAGATCCAAAATACTGTACTTTCATCTCCTGCAGAGATTGCCAACGAGTTTGCCAATAGGTGGAGTAATTATTCCAAAGATGACAACTTTGATTTATCTTACACCTCTCTTAAAGCAAACACCCTAGGGCAACCATATTCCAACATTAACCTATCCACCGATGCTAAATATCTCGAATCCAATTTTACATCCATAGAACTAGAACTTGCAATAAAACATGCAACAGGCAAGACGCCTGGTTTCGACTGAGTGTCCAACCCTATGCTCCGACACCTGCCCGAAAAAGCTAAGGACAAGTTATTACTTCTATATAACTCAATGTTCGCATCAGGGTCCTATCCTCACATATGGAGATCCTCCGTTGTAGTACCTATACTCAAGCCCAATAAATCATCCCTAGAAATTACTAGCTTTAGCCCTATTTCACTACTTTCCTGTTTAGCCAAAACAATAGAAAAAATAATAGCATAGCGTTTGATGTGGCTTATCACAAATTTATCAGCCCTAACCAATCCGCTTTTAGACCTAAGCACAGTACTCTGGACTCTTTACTACATCTCCATCACCACGCGTCGGACGCTCTTTCGTCCAGAAATCACATCACCATGTTGGCAATGGACTTTGAGAGCCTTCGACCGCGTTGGAGTACATACGGTTCTGCTTCAACTCTCCCGATGTGGTGTGGGTCCGAAAATCTTTAACATAGAAAAGGCATTCATGACCAAGCGCTCGATTCGGGTTAGAGTGAATAACGTCCTCTCAAAATTGTATACTCTCTACAACGGCATCCCCCAAGGGTCTCCTCTCTCCGTAGTACTTTTCATGATAGCATTCCAAACCCTCAATGAAACAATATTAAGCTTTAAGAGAATTGAAATGTTGTTATATGCTGATGATGCAATCGTCTTTGCAAAACATAAAGATAATAATGTGTTAAACACTATATTCTTAGAAATCCTTGATAAAATAGAAGAATCGGGCAAGTCCTCTGGAGCTTCCGTATCGATTGAAAAATGCAAAATCCTACACATGTGCAAAAAAACTAACTGCACATACCCTCCACTAATATTTAACAACAAAATAATTGAATATAAACATTTTCTAAAAATTCTAGGACTTGTCTTTGATAAACGACTTACTTTTAAGCAACACTGTAATAATCTCAGAAAAAATATAGATAATCGTCTAAACATTGTTAAATTCCTACATTCCAAAAGATCTCTCATTCACATATCATCCCTTATCCAAGTTACCAGAGCGTTGTTTCTATCTCGTATAGATTATGCTCTTCCAATATATGGTTGGTGCTCCCCGTCCACCCTAAAATCTATTTTCCCACCCTATCACGCTGCAGTGTGACGAAGCATAGGTGCCTTCCCTACTACGCCAACTAAGTGTATTCTTGCGGAGGCAGGGCTGCCTGATATTCCGACCAGAGTAGCCCAAACGACATCAACTTATCCCTAAGTTGTTTTGTTCCACTAATGATATCCTAACCAATGATTTTCAACAAGCAAGAAAAGGTCGACGTAGGCATAAAGTGCTGTCCACTATCCGGAGATGCGCTCGCTTTTCAAAACTACATAACTTTCATGAACCATACCACTGGAATGACTTTTTCAGAACTCAGAATCTGATTCTGAAACTATTGACTCGATGGCCGACATACTTCAAATAGATATAATAAATGCTATTAAACAGTCAGTACCTGCAAATCTAGTTAAGCCAATAGTCCGTAAACTTCCACCATCCATTAAAAACATCATTACTCTAAGAAACACAACCCTAAGGAAATGGATTAGAACCAGGCAACCCATCTTTAAAGCCAGAGTAAATTTATTAAATTATGAAATTCGGAAGAAGCTATTTGAACTAAATAGTGTCTCTTGGAATCATAAATTGTCTAAATTAGGCAAAAGTACCAAACCCTTTCGGAAACTCACAAAAATCATCAAAAACAAAAAACAATTTATTCCAAGTTTCAGCTTCAATGACAGTGTTTACAATACTAAATTAGAAAAGGCTAACTTACTTGCCGACATATTTGAGTCTAAACATCATCAAACTGAGACCTACTCTGACTCGACCACATCTGAAATTGTGCGAAATTCTCTTTGTGACCTCATTGATCCGTTAGTACCAGTATCTAGCCCTGAAATCACATCTGAGGAAGTTCAGGTTATCATAAAATCACTTAAAAATAAGAAATCTCCGGGTATCGACCAAATTCCTAATATTTGCCTTAAACAAATACCTTGTGAGACTATGGCTTTCTTCACAAAAATTTTAAATCATTGTGTTAAAATTGGATACTTTCCTTTAAAATGGAAAATCGCTAAAATTATCACCATTCCAAAGCCAGGTAAACCTCCCGATTCTCCAGATAGTTACCGGCCAATAAGCTTACTATGCGGCTTCTCCAAAATCCTCGAACGTCTAATTAAGATCAGGTTAAACTTACACCTAGAAAAAAATTCTATTTTACCAACAGTCCAATTCGGATTTCGATCTTTTCGTAACAGTATTCACCCCCTTGACCCAATTTCTAAACATGTCAAGGAGAACTTGGCTCTTAAAAAGTCAGTTGGCATGGTAACACTTGACATAGAAACCGCTTTTGATACAGTTTGGCATAATGGCCTGATTTTTAAATTAATATCTTGTAATACCCCTACTTACATTACTAAATTAATACAAAGCTTTCTAACTCATAGGTACTTTTATGTCAGTCTAAACGGAACTGACTCCAGGAGGAAGCTAATAAGTGCTGGTGTCCCACAGGGTTCTGTGCTCGGACCCATCCTTTACAATATTTACACTTACGACATCCCTTTGTTTGAAAGGTGTAGTTCGCTTATTTTTGCGGATGACACAGCTCTTTACAGTATTGATAACACATGCGCAGATATACAAAATGAGCTACAAAGCTCATTGGACTCCCTGTCATCTTATTTGTATCAATGGAAAATTAAGCTAAATGCCGTTAAAACTAAATCAGTAAAACCATATATATATATATATATTTCCCAAAATTCCAAGGTGGAACACAGGGCCTCAACAAGCATTTTATATTTCGCCTTGTCAACCGCTAAAGCTTTGATTTGTCTCCAGGAACGTCCTGATTTTTGCACTTCTGCTTCAACTTGTCGTTTCCACGTATTGGCTGGTCTCTCTCGCCTACGACTCCCTTGAGGATTCCAGTCCAAAGCTGTCCTCGTGATGTCATCAGATCGTTTTCGTGTTTCACACGGCAGGTAGCGCCCGAGTACAATTCTTTTATGAGTCCAATAATTTTTTATGGCACTCCCTTGCATGCAAGTGCTTGCCAAATAGCGTCGTGTTTTAGCGTGTCGAGAGCTTTTTCAAAGTCGATAAAGCAAAGGTAGAGATACGAACGCCACTCAACCGACTGCTCGACAATCACTCTCAAGGTGTTTATGTGATCGACGCATGAGCAACGCGGGCGAAAGGCAGCTTGTTCTTTTCGTAACCCCTGCATGAGCGAGTTGGATAATCTTTTGTGGATTATATGCGCTATGACTTTGTTTAGCATGCTAAGCAGTGTGACACCTCTCCAATTTTTGCACTTGGATAGATTACCCTTCTTCGGGAGAAGAGTGATAATTCCTTCTTTTAGCTCAGAAGGTATTTTCCCGGAGTCCCAAATGTTTTTCAGTAATGGCATTAGGATCCGATCGCTTATTTTAGGGTCAGCTTTGAGTAGTTCCAGATTGATGTTGTCGGGCCCGGGAGCCTTGTTGTTTTTCAGTGAACTAATCGCATTGGTTATCTCACCCACGTCTGGGTATGATGTTGGAATATCCCGCCTTATTGAATGGCGTAGGCAGCCGCACGGCTGCATGGGCTGCGAGGATGGCGCAGAGAGCAACTTTTTATAATAGTTCTCCCAGATGAGAATTTGCTTGTCCTTGGAAGTTGTTAGCACGCCATTTTCATCTATAGGCGGCTTGGTGGTTTTAACATTGTTGATTGTTAGTTGTCTCACTGAGCGATAAAGATCTCGGATGCGATGCGTTTCCGCAGCAACTTGCGCTTTTCTCGCTAGATTATCACTCCAGATTCTTTTATCCGCTCTGGCACTTTTCTTAATTTTCTTATCGATGTTACTATAACATTGCTACAACTTTGCCTTACATAGCCTCGTTTTTGCGCAGTGTTCTTCCGCTGCGTTTACGAACGCTCCTTTTATCTGCTGCCATTCGTCTGTGTGTGCGCGTCCTGAATTGAGAGATGCGTCTAACGATTCCGAAAATCGTGCGCAAATTGCTGGGTCTTTTAGTTTCTCGACATCGAACTTCTTTTGCGTTTTTCGGTTAGAGTCTTTGCTGACCGCCGCCACTTTGATCCTAACTACTGAGAGTAGAAGATGGTGATCACTCGCTACATCAGCTCCACGCTTATTGCGCACGTCCATTAGAGAGCCGCGCCACTTATGACTTATGGCAATGTGGTCGATCTGGTTTTCGGTAACTCGGTCCGGTGAAGTCCATGTGGTCTTATGTATACGCTTGTGCTTGAATAGCGTGCCACCTATAACGAGATTATAGTTAGAGCAACACTCAGTAAACATCTCGCCATTCTCAGTGAGTGTTCCCAGGCCATGCTGGCCCATAGTCCTTTCAAGACCCATATTACATTGGCCAACCTGCGCGTTCATGTCGCCCATTAGGATGACTATGTCTCCTCTTTTAGTGTTTGTCAAGACGTTCGAGAGACTGCTGTAAAACGCATCCTTGACTACAAGGTCTGCGGCATTCGTTGGAGCATAGCATTGGACTATGGTTATATTACGTGCTCTTGTGCGCAACCACACTGAGATGATCCTATCGGAGTGCGCTTTCCATTCTATGAGCGCCGCTGCAGCTGACTTGGAAAGAAGAAATCCGACACCACGCTCTCTTCTTTGGTAGGGATGGTCTCCATAAAAAAGGAGTTTTTGACCAGTTGTTGTTGTAATTTCACCCGAGTCCGCCCATCTGACTTCACATAGGCCAAGCACTCAAAGTTGGTAGCGCTCGAACTCTTTGCATAATTGCGACAATTTTGTTGGTTCAAGTAATGAACGCACATTCCATGTTCCTATTCCTGATCCTTTTTTCATGCTGAAGGTCGTCATCAATTTATCCGAATTATTTCTTTCTTTGCTAGTTTTGGTTTCTGTAATCTGTTTGCTTTAAAATGAGTAGGGGATTGGCCTTCTGCATCCGATCCTGGATCCGGGGCTGCCGGTCTGCCACCAGGCTGGCAAAGGGCGTAGGAATTTCCTCCTCACTGATGATAAGGATATACCACCTTTACTCGGACGTCAGAGCCTCGTTTGTGAAGAACAAGGGGTACCACGTGAAGGTGTATGTTCGCATCACCGTCTCCATTATAAATCCCCCCCAGTAAAACCATAGACAAAATAAATAAGACTGTACGTATCTTATACCCGTTTATCAACCGCAGATCAAAACTCTCGATCCAAAAGAAACTAGCCATCTACAAATCAATACTTTTACCTATTATGTTATATGGGTCTGAAATATGGGGTGGCTGTGCAAAGACTCATATAAGAAAATTGCAGACTGTCCAAAACAAAATTTTGAAAATGATATTTGACCTACCATACTTCTTGTTGAAACGATTGATGAGCTCATCTCTCGTGCTACAAGTAAATTAAGGCAAAAAACATCTAATATTGCACAGCTACGTGCTGACAGGTGCTTCCCCTCCTAGGTTTCGACTAGCTTTCATGAAGTACTAGCATTCCTTTAGATTTAAGTAGTTTAAGTTTAAATTTTTTTTTTTTGTTTTTTTTTTGTTGGTCCAAGTTTTTAATGCCATCTTCCTTGTGTAATTTAAACGTAACAACAATAAATGTTAATAATTAATTTAATTAAGCCAAAATTATAATATTTCAGCTGTACAGTAAGTCTAAACTCTGATAAATATTAGTTGCTAGCTTTAAGCAATATTATAAATGTAAATATATATGGCGAATAAAGTAAAAAAAAAAAAAAAAATAATACCACTGGAATAAAGTGTCTCCTAATGGGTTTCATCAATCGTCTTTAAACACATCTCTGAATGGTTTCCCTAAATCCACAACTTCTTGCTCAGTTTTCCGTCAATTGCTGGCAGAGGAAACAACAAAACTACGGCTTAAAGATTGGAACTGGCTATTTACTGACGGCTCCAAAACGGTTACAAGCACCTCGTTTGCAGTGGTAAATAAATGGGGGATCATTGTATCCAAAGGATTGCTCCCTCAATACTTCTCAGTGCTTGCAGCCGAGGCAGTTGCAATAGTAAAAGCTTTTCACATAGCGCAATCCAAAAAAGGAAAATATATAATCTGCACGGATAGCCTATTAACAGTTTTAGGAGTGCAAAATATATATAACAACAACCACATTCTCTGCGAACTCCGGAATCTTTTCATCAAATACCATACCGGGCGTAGAACACGATATTGGTAAATACATAAAAGATATTCTAAAAGATATGGAACTAACAAAATAGCGTTCATACATCCACTGGTATAAAAATTCCAACCCTTCCAAAACATCCTTCCACTTCCCTGACTCCTGCGATCGTCCAACGTGCTCAATGTTTGTACGATTGAGGACGGGATACAATCAACTCACACAACAACTGCTTGGTGTTAAAAACTAACCTCCTTGCCCATTCTGTGGCAATACCTTGTTTATCAAACACTTACTAGATGATTGCACAAATCTCCATAACACTAGAACACAACTATTCGGAAACAATCTGCCGTCCACATTATTCCAAGCCCCTTCCCTCGATAATATCAACAAAATAGCATCATTCATCAAATCATGTAATCTTAATAAATTAATTTAATTTAATTACTCTTATAAACAGACGAGTCGAAGGCATTGTAGCTAGTACTCTTAACTGAACTGCTTTACCTTATTGTTGTAATTGGATTATATTAAATCAATCCTAGCTTTAATTGTTATTGTAATTAATTTCCATTCGATGCAATTATAATTCTCAAACGATTCATAAGCTATGTTACTTTAAGGATCCAAAAATGTAACTTAAAGGCGATGACAAAAAATTGTATGTCTGTTAACGCCTAACATACAAATAACTAGTTGTTAATGGTTTTTTGTGGTGACAGGGAAGCTCTTACGCAAACTATTTATCATCATATGCTGAGGAGGTGTTAATTTGCTTGTAAGAAAAAATGTTAATTTGTGTGCACTGTTTATTGCTCTGAAAATGGATAATCTTTCGATTTGTTGATTTCTCGCACAAATTTTGGAATATAATGAAAAAATGTAATCCATTTTCATGCAGGACAATATTTTTGGGAAAAATTATTGATTATCAATAATATTGTGCCACCAATTGCATACATTCGCAAATACATATAAGATAAAATCAGGCTTGTCAACTTGGGGAAAAAAATCAAATTCAGAAAAAAAATTTTAAATAGTCAGAATAACTCGGAGAACCCCTAAAGAACACCTGGTTTCATTTCGGTATAAGATTTTTGTTTTATAAAATATTTCATATTTTCAACATATTTTCATTTTCTTCTAAGTTTGCAAACCTCCATAAACTAAAGTTTATAGACTGGTAACATACTCCTTACAGACTGATGTTACGCTTTTTTAACAGCGCAGTTTTTAACGAGCTTTTTTTGTGATATTTTTGAGAATGGGTGGGTTAATCGGCCATACATACCAGTGCAGTATGCTGTCGCACGCATGGAACTCCTGGAATACATCAACTTTTTTGAATTCACTTCGCCCATCCCAAACAGCAATCGAAGATGTTTTCATTAGAAAGTTCATCACTGACACTTGGCATGCTTTGACCTGCTCAGAGGTGATTATAAAGCTCCAGCATAATATGATTCGTATAGGTGCAATTGTCCGGCAAGACATCAATGCACGGAAAATTTAGTTCCTCATTGGTTATACCGAAGAGTTGCTTTCGTATTGGTTGCAATGCCCTGTAACTTTGGAGCTTCAAACAGTTGCTGACAAAAAAGATGTAGTTTTCAAATAAATTTAAAAGGTATTTTATTGTTTTTTTTTTTTTTTTTTTTGCTATATTCATTTTCCATTTGTGTTTTGATCAAGACTTAGCTAGCTTAACATGCATAGAAGTATGAAAGTAAACAGAATAAATATATAATTAAAAAAAAAAAATCAAGAATATTTCACTATTCCACATTCTGTATTTACGATCGCGCCATATGAATTGGCGTAGCGAGGAGATTTCAAACTTGATTAAACTTTTATCACTGAAATTATTATATTTTTTAATTAAACTTTTATCACTGAAATTACTACATTTTAAAATCACTTTTATTAAGTGTTGCTGTACGAAACAGCCAAACGCTTTGGATAGTCCATCAAACATTGTAAATAATTCTGTCTTCAGACAGAGTATTTGCGCTGTTCAGCTCTAATGAGGCATAGACG
Source organism: Amiota mariae (assembly GCA_035041805.1). Lineage (NCBI taxonomy): Eukaryota > Metazoa > Arthropoda > Insecta > Diptera > Drosophilidae > Amiota > Amiota mariae. The sequence goes on from JAWNKV010000298.1 coordinate 168,195, forward strand.
GTGGTTAATTCGACAACAACAACAAGGAAAATGTCGAAATTGTTGTAGAATTTTACGACCGTCTATCCTCAGTTAGTTAAGAATATTTTTGCAACTTTTTAGGTGATTTCGTTGGGCACCGATATCAAACAGCTTACACAAAACAATTTGAAGTAAATTTTAAATTGTAATTTTATTTTTAAATTTTAATAAAATAAGTAGCAGGAATGAAAAAGGAAGGTCATAGGGACATATCTCCGACGACGACATATTTCAATATAAATTTATATTGTGGGTATTCACTCAAACGCAAAAAACTCATCAAGTCAAAAAATTATATATCCATGAACGACCCAAATTTTATTTGCAATTATTAAATCACATAAATTAGGTGTTCTTGTATTCAGAATGTAAACAAACGCAATATTATTAGTTGAATTTCATAATGCCAATAATGTCTAAAGAGACGAAAATACAAATACAACAAAAGTACAAGAACTACTATTCGTGGTAAAATTTTAGTTAATAGGCTTTGTTACAAAAGGATTCGAATATTTAACGACGAATCCGAATCCTAGTTTTCCCTACTTTTCATTTCAAATGATTTCCAATCAGCTGAATCAATCTTAAATATATTGAATCATCAATATTAACATCAGGGTGGAGGTTTGACATCAGCAACACAATCTTATTTTATGTGGTGTGCGATGTATCCTTCTGTGTGTTACAAACTTCATGAAAAACTTATAACACCAAAGTCAAGAAAACCCACGAAGAAGGCAAGAAGACTGGACCAGGACGGACAGAATTTGCCGCAGGTAAAGAAGTGGACCAAAGTGCCTGGACGGAACAAAAGGGATAAGGGTATCAGATCGAAGCCGGAAGCATCTACTTTTTCTCGTGTTATGCCCCTCCAAGCCTGGGCATAAATCAGTTTGAACGGCTCATGACGGAGTTAGTTACGGAAGCTAGCACAAAGACGTCAACAATCATTGCAGGTGACTTTAATGCTTGGTCTACCATGTGGGGTAGTAGATGGACAAACCAGGGGGGCAGAATCCTCATGGAATGCCTAGCTACGCTGAATATGGAACTATTCAATGATGGACAGCCCACATTCGAAGTTGGTGGAAGAATTTCGGTCATCGATCTTACATTCGTGCATAGCTCAATTGCTCGTCAAACGACGTGGAAAATCGGAAATTTTTACACGAATAGCGATCATCGTACAATAATCATCGAAGTAGCGTCACAGCCGAGCGGAAGGCAGTCTAGTGAAAACTAAAGGTTGGAGGGATCGAGTATTCGATAAGGACTGCGCTGTAACCAAGCCTGAAGAAAGGCGCAGCGCGGTAGAATTCATCCTAACTGGGAGCAACTACGCGAGACTTTCCGGACGCTGAGGAAACTTCTAAATAAAGCAATAAAAGCGAGCAAGGGAAACTGTTTCAAGGAGTTACGAGATAGCTGCGACATTGACCCTTGGGGCAAGGCCTACAGAGTGGTGATGAGCACAGTGAAGGGACCAAAGTCTACACAGCCGTCCGACCCAGAGTTAATGGCTAACGTTGTTGCTACTCTCTTCCCCACTTGTGACCCAGTAGAGCCTGCCGACTCCTTCGCAGACGTTGTAGAAGCACCAGAGGTTACTACCCAAGAAATAGTAAAGGCGCTGAGTAAGCAAGGAGATAAAAAAGCACCAGGGCCTGACGGAATCCCTAACATTGCCCTGAAGGATGGAATGAAAGCGGATCCGGCAACCTTCGCGAAAATATACTCAGTATGCCTCGCCGAAAGAATCTTTCCCAACATATGGAAACGACAGAGGCTTGTCTTGCTGCTGAAACCCAATAAGCAGCCAGACCTCTCATCCGCGTATAGGCCGCTTTACATGCTCGACACTATGGAATACTGGAAAGTATCATTGTCAATCGCCTGCAGGACACAATGGAGACACGGAACGCTTTATCTGATGCACAGTATGGATTCCGCCGTGGAAGATCGACGGTTGATGCGATCCAAGCTGTAACAGATATTGCGCGTAGGGCGAAAAGTGGCACTAGGTGGAAAGGCGTTGACAAAGAATTTTGTGCCGTAGTAACCTTAGACGTCAAGAATGCCTTCAACACGGCCAGCTGGCAGCGTATTATGCAAGCTCTACATAGTATTGGAACACCGAGATACTTAATGCGAATAATATCCAATTATTTCGTAGACAGAGTTTTGCTGTATAACACTGACGACGGCTTACCCGCAGGTGCAACCCTAATTGGATAAGCTGACAACATTGCACTAGTAGTCGTGGGAAAAACTATAGAGCAAGTGCAAGTCCGGTGCAGTATAGCTACAGCAAAAGTCAGGTCCTGGCTTAGCCAAACACACTTGGAGTTGGCAGCGGAAAAGACGGAAGCGGTTCTCCTGTCCACGAGGAAAGTGCGAGAGGTCTTCGCGTTTCGTGTAGGCGATATTTACACAACCTCCCAACCTTCTATTAGATATTTGGGAGTGTTAATTGATGCTACGCTGACCTTCAAGGACCACCTGGCCAATGTAAATGACAAAGCAGTTAAAGTCACTAGAGCCTTATCCAGCATAATGGCAACCATAGACGGTCCCCGAGCAAACAAACGAAAGCTGTTAGCCAGGGTAATCACATCTATCATACTCTACGCGGCGCCAGTGTGGGCTGAAGCAACACTAAAGAGCTCGTATATGGCGGGTATCCGCTCGACGTGCCGGCTAAGCGCGCTGCGTGTTGCAAGCGGCTTTTGCACGGTGTCGGACGTGGCGATAGAGTTAATAGCGTCCATGTCACCAATTGACATAATGGCACGTGAATTGCAACGAACACACAACACAGGCGCTGGAGCATCTAAAGAAGAGGAGCGTCAAAACAGCATCCGGGAATGGCAAAGTAGTTGGGAAACATCAGAGAAAGGGCGCTGGACTTTCTCCCTAATTCCCAGACTGGATGTGTGGATAACACGGAACCACGGTGAAGTAGATTTCTACGTGACGCAGATGCTAAGCGGACACAATTGCTTTAAATACTACCTGCACCGTTTTAAGCATGAGGAGGATCCCTTCTGTCCTGTCTGTGTTGGCATCGCCGAAGATGCCCAGCACGTTCTTTTCTGTTGCCCCCGATTTACCGAGGAGAGAGCACAGATAGAAGAATGTTTTGGCGAACCACCAACAATAGGAAACTTGGTGCAACACAATCTACAGAGAAGTGGCAAGTAGTAAAAACCGTAATGTTTGCCATTATGAGTACTCTCCGCACACTGTATCGCGACAGAGCCACTGAAAGACGGCGTGAGCAAAGTGACCGTTTGGCTCACGTGACAGACAAACTTTGAGCAGTGATGCTCACCCCTTCCCTTCCGACGAAATATTTAAAAACAGTTCCGGGGGGACAGTAGGACTTGGGCGGTAGTTTTTAGCGAGGTTAAAGTCCCGCACTCGGTTATAGACTGGACTGACTTTCGATGCTTTTCTGCCGATTAAAAAAAAAAAAAAAAAATTATAATATAATGAATAGTATAAAAATGAGTGCAATATACTTCACAAGGGAGCGTAAAGAATTTCACCTACTCAGCTACTCCTCGAACCTAAACAACGAATAAATCACATGGGTAAATCATATTAGATTCTGAGAATTCATCTTAATAAAAAACTTTGCTTCAACATGCATATTATGAAATTCCTCAACAATGTAAATAAAACTATACGTGTACCCATCATTAAACGAAGATCCAAGCTGTAGACCAAGAATAAGCTACTGATAAACAAATCAATTTTTGCAAATTGGTGGTTCTGAAATTTGGGGAGTGTGTTTAATAGGTTAGTTAAACTGAGGAAAAAACTGTTTTTTTCCTGAAACAGTTTAAAAAACTGTTTTTTTTTTTACAACAACCACAGGGAGAAGTGACGTAATTGAGGGTTGTTGTTATAGAAATCGAAGGAGTTTTTAAACTGTTGACAAAAATAATACATTTTCAACAACTGTCGACTGGTCGCCCCACAGCAGTGTTGGGAAATTTCTGCCTTTTTTCGTACATTTTTGTCTATTTTCGTTGCGCGGTAAATATAAAACAGCTGATCATTGCACGAAGTAAATTTTAAATTGTAATTTTATTTTTACATTGTAATAAAATAAGTAGCAGGAATGAAGTAGGAAATTGCAAGAATTTTTTGCATACACTGCGAATTGTTCTTAACCATGTATTTTTCACACAATTTCCATTTTAATTTCTCAAAATTTGACACAATTTTCCTTTTGTATGTATAACCAAAACATCTGACTGCATAAAAAAAAAAACAGTGTAAACACCTAATTTGAAGCAGTTTAACCACGCTATAAGAACGCAGAAAAATAAATTACAAACTGCTCAAAATAATGTGTTAAAAATAATGCTCAACTTTCCATTTTATTATTCAACATCCAGGAGGCGCTTCGAAACAAATGTCTAAATGATCCAAGATCAAATATTACGCGCAAAAACTAACTTTAACATAAGAAAATATCAAAATGCACAATGATTGTGCTATTCAGTACTTTACATACTAACTACCTTCCTAGTATTATTAAGTACTGACCACATCCTAGTCAAAATTGTTTAAGGTTTCCCAATTTTTCCTATTATCAACCAAAATTAAAACAAAACATACGTACAATACATATACAAGTTAATGTACAGTAGATAAATAACACCTTCCATACTAATCTGAGTAAATATAAATGTAAATCACCAGCTGAAGTTAAATTGTAAATTTTAATGGAATAAAGTAAGATTGAATTGAATTGAATTCGGCCAAAAACTGTCCGAAAGTAGATTTTTTGGCCGAAACCGAACATTGGGTCGGACTCTAATATGTACATACTCCATTGGAAATTAATAGACAACAGTTGGGAGCCAATTCAAACATTACTCGCACCTGCTCCAGAAAAACTTCTTAATACAATTTTTTGTAATTGTAAGAAGTAAAAAGCAGTAAAAATTGTGGCTGTAAAAAAATCGGACTATTTTGTTCACCAGTATGCACCAATTGTCAAAGGCAGTCTTGTGGAATCAAATGCAGATCCAAATGAGAATTCTTATGATGAGGAGGCAACTGATGCATCTTTCTTTTTAGAGAAATCTTTAGATATTTATCAGGAAGAGGAAGAAGAAAGCGAAGAAAAAGACATTTGATTTGAAGGTTGTCAGTCCGACTAAAATTTCCCCCAAATTTAAGAATAACCCGTTCCACTTTAATTAGTATTAATAGTACCATTTTTTTAAGCAATATTGTCTAATAAATCTTAATCAGAATAGATCGTGGAGTATGCCTTCTGAGGAAACCACGTTAAAAAAAAATGCGCCAAATACACTACCTCATTTGGTGGTGCGGAAATGTGTGCATATTATGTAAAATACGAACTTTTTGTCTTTGGAATGGCGATAACTCGGGAATGGTGATTCATAGGAGAAAAAGTTTAACAATAGTTTTTGTAGAGAATTGTGTGATCTACATTATTGTCCTAACACATTATTGTTCGATAACACTTACCTTTTACGAGAAAAGTGTGAATAACTGAAACCAAACTCGATTGTCCACATCTTTCTTATCAGAGGAGATTCATATATTAGGTATATAAAATAATATATATTATATAAAAACTAATTCTAAAATATTAAAATAAAGCATAAAAAACTAAATCTAAAAACTTAATATGAAGTACATAAAAACTAACACTCGTCCGAAAGATCTATGCCTTCCAGCGAACATTCCAATAAGTCTTTCGGAGGAGGTTGTGCAACAAGAATTGGTGGAATAGGTGACGATGACACTGAATTAAACCAAACACTAATGTGTGGTGACGCAGATGTGGATAGCATAGGTCGTAGGCGGCATATGCTGATGTGGAAGGCTCTGCCATCGCCTTGTCTTTATCGGATTGAGTGAGTAAAAACTGTTGTATCCCACGAACAGTTTCATCTCTAACGGTGTCGCACCTCATCCTCCACACCTGGAACGTAACTGCATCTCCGAGCCATTTGTACTCTTTCCTTCGGTGATTCATTTTTTCCGCAATTAAGTTCTGGAGGCCTTCAATTTTTTTTTCGTATTCCTCATCTATATCAAACTTCATCTGCAAATAAAAAAAATAAATATTACAATTTCATATTTTCTGTTCCAGTTCCCAACAACAACAGCTGAATGGGAAGCTATTGCCGAGAACTTTTTAATAAAGTGCTGCCACTTCCCCCATTGTTTGGGTGCAATTAACGGAAAGCACATAAGTTTTAGGATACCCCGTAAAGATGGTGCTTTTTACTACAATTGCAAAGGAAGCAATAGCATTGTTCTCCTAGTACTGGTAGACGCAAGCTGCCGTTTCATCTATATAAATGTTGGAAGCAATGGACGAGTAAATGACGCAGGAGTGTACTTGGAAAGCAAACTCAGGGAAGTAGTAAATAATGCAGAAACGAATTTACCGTCGGACAAATCAATTGGGAATGGACGAATGCTACCCTACGTAATTGTTGGGGATGATGCTTTTCCTTTGCAGAGACACATATTGAAGCCATATCCGTACTGGACAACCAATAAACAAAAACAAATTTTCAATATACGTATATCGCGGGCTAGACATGTTGTGGAACAAGCATTTGGAATTTTAACGAATAGATTTCGTATTTTGTAAAATAAAACCAATTTATCTGCCGACAAAGTGGAACTGATTACGAAAACTTGTTGTGTTCTTCACAATTTCCTAACAAATGATAAGAATGTTACGTTTGATTCTGAATCATCGGACTGGACAACCTTAAACATTGACAACAATACCCAAAGAAACACAAACACTCGGAAGAGACCAGCAGAACAATTAGGTTGTTACTAAAAAAAATTAAAATTTGATAAACAAATTTGAAACGATTTCTCGTTGAAAAAGAAGTTATATTTTTTGAATTTTCTTCAAGTTCTATTTCGTGAAATCCAGACATTAAATCTAAACACGAAAAGTATTTTGCTCGGTCTAGATTCTAATCCAAATATGGCGCATAACTCAGTTAGTATATCTTTATACTGAATTGGAAAATTTTCCAGCAGTTTTGATAATATTTCCATATCTCTGGTTTTATCTGTATTGCCTATGTGTTACTGAACTGGGCAGTTTTGTAATACTTGTGCAACTGGTGACCAAACCAGGAACTGTTTGGAGTTCAATTTGGAAGTACCTAAGAGTACGAAGTCTGACCAGAGGCTAGTTCTGGTACCACGGGTAGTCAGGAGCCCACGGATTTATTCCGTCCTGGCTAGAGGGTACGGTCCCTTATGGGAGTATCGTGGTGGCTGTGGTTGTTACCCAGATGCGGGTAGAGTACTAACTCGGCGTGGAGTTGCGTTATACAACCGGGTGCTGTGACCCATAGATCAGCTGAGGTTTTAGATAGGCCTCAACTCCTGACCAAGGAGTGAGTCATATGACCAAAATAAGTATGTCTCGAATTTGGTACCTGCGGATTTTGTCCAAGGGGACGTTGATTGACGTTCAATCCAAGTGCTTGGCACCGTGATATTAAGTCTTAATAGACAGGTGATCACGTTAAACAAGTCGACTTTATTTGTATTGCCTATGATATCATAATTTTTTAAAGACTCAAATTTGATTTGTTTTAAGTTGATAATTTTATTGGAATTTGTAATGTTAAGGATTCGGACAAATGTGTTTGTGGAGTTGGAAATTGTACTTCCAATTAATATTCAATTTTCGATTTCTTGACATGGAATTATAATTTGATCTTCCGTTGTGTTTATTTTAATTTGGCGGACGACTTCGGAAAGTGATGGTAACAGTGTTACATTATTATCTAACGTATGCATTATAGGGATAGTTATTGGAAAATCTAAGTTATTTGGTCTGAGTATGAACAGATCTTGATTTTTTAGGAAGTCTAGTTGACAATTAAATTTTTTTATTAAGTCCATACCTATTATTTATTATTATTATTTGGTATGTGAAAATTTGAATTAACTAGATGAAAATTATGAGGAATTGTATATTTTCCTGTTGTGAATTCAACGAAAGCTAATCCATTGGAATTGATTGAACCTTCGCCAATTCCACTGATTTGTGTTATTACACTATAATCTATATCTTCATAATTATCTGAGTTTTCTTTTAATATTGAGATATCTGCACCAGTATCTATCAACAAGGTAAGGCCAGTATGTTCATTATTTACTTTTATGAAAATATTAAAATTAAGATTGATGCAATATGGATGGATGAATATGAACCTTTGAACTTATTGAGTACTTAAAGGATTTTGATCGTTTTCCGAATTACTTTGAATAATTCGAACATTTCTATTGTTCCTGGTCTGATTGTTGTTGCTGTAGTAACCGTTATTATAGTTATTTTTGTTGTTTCCTCTATATTTTCTATAGATTTCACAATTATTTGGTTATTTTTTTTTATAATTTTTCTGCTTTTCACATTTTAATGGAAATGTTTAGTAATTGATTGCAAATACGAAATATAATTTCTGTTCGACATAGAAGCGATAATTCGACATTATTTCAGTTGCTTTGGTTGCTTCTTTCCTCTAGTCTTCTCAATCCACAAAGACAAAAGAACTCCAACTATGTATAATTTCAATTTGGTGACTTTATTTTTGATGCACCCACAAATGATGTTTGATATCCTTTATCCATTGAATTATTCATGATTTATTTTCGACTGGTTTATTTTAATTAACTCTTTTTTTTAATTGATAATTTTGGAATTGATTTCAACACATATCAGAATTTAATAAATTTAGATGGTGAAATCATTCGCGCCAACGTCACGGTCGACATGTAAATAAATAGCATGAATCGTTTCTTTTGGTGTCTGCTCTGAGACTTTTTCATTAATTTCACAAGTTTTCTTAAGCTAAGAATAATAGGCTATATTGTGTTTATGCAATATGTATATGTGTGTAAGTGTACATGCGCTTATGGCAATGTACTTTATTTATCTTCTGCAACCGCAACATAATCATGTACGACAGTCCATGACTGAAGTGGATGATCATGTTTCCGTGGGATTGGAATGTACGCTGATATAAACAGTTTATGTCTATTTTATTATGTTTATATATGCAACAAAGTGTTACATATTAATACATAAATATAATTGCATGAGAACACTACAATATATTATATTTTTTAACATGTAATATCTAAATAAAACGCATATGAATATCAAAATAATGTACCTCTTCAATGTTTGAACTGCTGAACGACAATGTGGTTGAAGGAAGTCCATCATGTCGTAACACTATAGCTTTGGTGTATAGATATCATCGACACCACATCCACTCTTCTTACTATTGTCCACCAATCTTAACTCTTTAACGTATTGGGAACGTAGTGTTCGTTAGTATTGGGAACGTAGTGTTCGTTTTTATGTCTTCTGGTGTCACGTCTTTAATCAAATGATTCAAATCATCGCATAGAGTGGCATACGCAGCCGCCTTCTTCACTCTGTCCATGTACTGTGCACATTGAATATTAAACAAAAAATCACACTGCTGGACTTTTTCCAGCAACAAAATAGTACTTTGTTTTGTCCAAATTTTTCCCGCCATTTTCACTATATTACAAAAAACAACTTAGTAGGTGTTAACAAAACGAAAGTGGAGTGCAGTTAATAATTAATCGAAAAAACAATTAATGATTGAAAATCATAATTAAAAAATTTTTCATTAATCGTTTATCAAATTATTTTTTCACCAACACTCCAAACCACATATATCACCTTTGTATTTCAATTTGCAACCACCTTCACTCATTAAAATTCAAACGAAATAAATAAACAAACAAACAAATGCCGTCGGCTTCACAAAATTCAAAAGAAATCGGACAAAAATTGATAACCGCAAGCCAAACGAAATGAAAAAAAACGAAAAATGCGAAAGAAGAAAACAAAAACGTCGGCAGAAAAACAACGTTACCCTGGTACATGAGTAAATACCGCCCCACATCTACCACGCGTCCCTTGTCAACAAACCACGTCACCCGAGAAAGAATTCTGCCGCAGTCACCCAAGTGTGTAAGCGGTCTATCATTATCGCCTTCAGAATTTCCTCTTTTAATAGTGTTTTGTCTTACGTCCAATTATTGTGTACTCCAGAAAATATACGTTCCACCGACGCTGAAGTTCCTGTCAAGGATAAAATATATTCAACAACTTGCGCCATTTCTTTGTTCTCGCAATTGGCGATTTTCAGATGGGTGAATATTTCCACCCAGCGATCCACAATCGAAACGTGGCTGTCTTTCCATTGAGTGATTTTACAGTAGTTCTTAACATATCTAAATTGCAAGTGCAAATCTGCCGCATTTTCATTGGCAATATAAAAATTCTATTCATTCATGTTATTCATGACCGCTTCGACATAATTCCATTTTGGCGTTCCTTTCAAAGCTGCAAATTAACAAACGTATGTACAGGGTGGCGCAATAAAACGTGCATTTATTAAGTATAGGCTAAAAAAATAAATACAAAAGGTATAGTTTAAATAAAAGATAGGATGATTAGGTAATTAAATGTAGTTTATTTTTTAAAAATAACATCATCTAAATGACGGCCCTCTCGAAGACGGCACTCCTCTAAACGCGATCGCAGATTTGTGAAAACTATTGTCAATAAACCTGGGATGATTGCTGCTATTTCTCCACGGATATTTTCCTTTAGTTGACTGATGTTCCTCGGATTGTTCATGTAGACTTTATGTTTGATTCTCGTCGTTCCAATAACGACAATTTTGTCGGTTTACGAACCCATTCAAATGGAAATGAGCCTCACCAGAAAAAAGGATGTTGTCAAAAGTTGAAAATCGACTAAGAATTTCTTCAGCAAATGCCAACCTTGCTCCGAAGTCGGACTCTTTTAATTCCTGTGTTAACTGGAGCTTATAAGGATGCAGTTTAAGATCCAACTTCAAAATTCGCTGTAAACTTCGTCGCGAAAAAAGATGACGCAATATGCACGATCTATTGTGCCACCCTGTACAATATATTTTTGGCAACACTTGCCCGATACGTGGTAGCTCCTGAGCAACTCTGGTGGGTCAAAATTCAACCCTGAAAAATCTGATTGGCAGCCCGTATACGAAAATATGAAATTGGCACGCCGATCAAGGATTTTCTTTCTTCCTGCCTGAATCAGCAACTCGCGCACACCTAAAAATTCTAATCTCGAAATATCATAGCCATCCGTTATTGAAAATAATTAAAAATTAATATTGTTACTAACGCTCACTAATAAATAGCTGTTAAATAAATAAACGTTGAATTAAAATAATAAGTTCTAAAGTGGTGACCCCGACGTGATTATGAACCAACGTGGTTTGTGATAAAGGCATTTGTGTAGTAATTCGATGCAAGATAGTAATATGGCTTCCGGGAACGCATCCGCGCCAGCGTCTACGTCAAGCCAGGCAACACATAGCAACGTGTCGGTTGCTTATGCAAGATGGCCGATGCCATCTATGACCAGTGTGAACATTGAAGCATGGTTCATGACGATGAACTTCTGGTTTAAAGCTTCAGGAATAACCAGCGATAGACAGAAGGCGACCACGATTCTGACATCATTGGATCCCAATGTCATAGGATAGCTCGCCGATGTTATATCAACACTGCCAGGCACCGATCGCTACGCCTATGTGAAGGGAAAGTTCATCGAGCATTTCGCCGACATTGAGCAACGCCGTCTCAACAGGCTCCCGTCGGAATTGCCGCTGGGTGACAAGAAACCATTCGAGCTTTACTTCGAAATTAAAAGTGTGGCTGGCACTACATTGGGGAGTCAGCATTGAAGGGGTTATTTACGAAGAGATTGCCTGAAGCTGCTCAGGCCGTGGTGGCAGCAACGCGGGAATGTGCAGTGGAGTTTACCAAGATTCGATAACAGACGCTATCGCTCCACATTAAAAGTTGTTTAGCGTGTCTCAAACCAGACGTTTCGATGTGTTGGAAGCAGCTGTGGCAGAGCTGACTAAAAAGTTTGAGTCAACGACAACGCGATCCCAATCACGCTGTTGAGCGAGCTCAAAATCAGCTCAACGCGGACAATGTCGTCAACAGCAGTCAGGATCTAGTGTGTGTTGGTATCATTTTAAATTCGGCCATAACGCTAAAAAATGTTGCAGTCCGTGCAGCTTCGTGCATCACACCGCCAATGCAGTAGCTGTGGAATCACCATCCTTATGATAAACAACGCATGCTGTGGAAAGCTTGCCTGACGAACGCAAGGAATTTCGTTTGCAGGTCAATGACAAGGTTTCCCGAAGAACTTTCCTTGTTGATACCGGTGCAGGTGCTTCTATTCTTCCTCTGACTGCCAAAACGTTTGATGTTCGTCCCACTTCCACCATGCTGTACGCCGCTAACAGTTCTCCGATCAAGGCCATCGGCGAAAAGAGGGTGAAATTGGATCTTGGTTTGGACCGAGTATATTTTTGGTCGTTCCTTGTCGCAGATGCTACTATCCCGATTATCGGTGCAGATTTCTTACGGTATTACGATCTGTTCATCGATATGCGACGCAATCTGCTGGTCGACAACGTGACAAATTTGAAATCATCGCAAACATCACCAATCTCGTGTCACATAGCTGTCATCAAAACTTTTAACTTTGACTCGTTCGCTGAAATATTGGTCGATTTTGCAGACGTTACAAATCCTTCGCCACACGGTTCGGTTACCAAATCCAGTGCTGTCCACCGCATCGAAACAGATTAAGTTGATTGGACACCTTGTTGATTCACAAGGGATTCAACCGTTGCCCAAGAGGCAAAGTGTCCTCAAGAATTTTCCGAAGCGTGCATTGGTTAAGGAACTTAAAAGTTTTTTAGCAATGACTAACTTTTACCGCAAATTCTTGCCACGTGCAATTTCGTACCAACGAGTGCTGTAGCAGATGATACCTGGCAACAAGAAAAATGACTGCACACCTCTATGCTGGAGCCCTGAGACTAAGCAAGTTTTCGAGCTCACCAAGACGGAACTAAACAACGCGGCTATTTTGGCACATCCGCTGCATGATGTGTTGCATTCTCACCGATCATCGTCCACTCACGCATTCCAGCAAAAACTTGGCAAAGCATCACGCCATCAAGTGTGATCGATTTTATCGGTCAGTTCACTAACGATGTTCGCCACATTTCTGGTAAGGATAACATCACAGCCGATTAGTTGTCAATGATTCAGTCGATTAACGGAGCAGTCGACTATTCAGAAATTACCGCGTCTCAAGTAGATGACATCGAATTGAAGCAGATCATGAACAATAGTTCAACTCAGCAGAATTCATTATTACTGAAGTCTTTTCCTATTCCAGGAAGCGATTTCCATTTGATGTGTGATACAACCACGTCTAAGATTCGACCTTTCATTCCTAAGCGGTTCCAAAGGCGTTTACTCGAGACGGTTCATGATCTATCACATCCAGGCGTGCGAGCAACGACCAAGCTAATGACGGAGAGATTTGTTTGGCCGGGAATCAGGAGAGACGTCAGCAATTTTGTTCACTGTTGTAAGTTGTGTCAACGCGCTAAGGTACATCAACACACGCAATCATCACCAGCTAAGTACGTAAAATAGAGGAGCTGGTCGCAATGCTGGACAACGGCAAAGAAGATCAATCCATCAGCCAATGAAAGATGCAATCGATGGCATTAGCCGATTGTATCTCTTGGCAGTGCAGGAGAAATCAGATGATGGCGTAGCTGCTACAGGGGAGAGTAAAATGGAGAACTCTACACAGACGACACCAGGCTTATCTGGAGCAAGTGCTCGTAAGTCTTCACTAGCATCTGGGGAGCCATCCCAAAAGCGCCATCCTAGCAAAGTGGGGCTTCCATCTGGTGCACGGGTGAAGGACAAGCCTGCTAAGGTATTAGTGCAGCCTGATCGTCAAGCGGGAGTAAATGGGACCGAATTGAAAGAACAACCCGCTTCAAAAGGAGGGCAAAGCCCATCCAAGGCGCCGCAGCTTGACCAATGGCAATTGGTCGGAGCAAATAGGAAGAAAAATTCGCAGATTGGATTCACGAAGCATGTTAAACCAGATGCGTTGGTTATCCATCGGCATGAAGAGAAATCCTATGCCGATATCTTAAGAAAGATGAAAGCGGACCCGACCTTACAGAGTCGGTAAATAGGCTCCGTAGAACGCAAAACGGCGATCTTCTCCTGGAGCTTAAGACTAAAGGCGTGGAAACTGAAGTGCTGTAGAAAATGGTCAGTGGTACTCTAGGGCAGGATGCGTCGGTCAGATCTCTGAGTCAAAAAACAACAATACAGGTCAGGGACATCGATGAAGTCACCACAAAGGACGAGATACGTGGTAGCATACTGGAGCGGTTCAAGGAAGCTGAGGTTCAAAGTTTGGATGTCACTAGTCTGAGACGGTCGTATTCTGGCACTCAAACTGCAACAATCTCACTGCAGACTAAGGCGGCCAATATTCTCCTCAAGGCCGGGAAAATAAAGATCGGATGGGTTACCTGCCACATCACAGCAAATTCGGCAGTGAAGAAGTGTTTCAGGTGCTCGGAGTACGGCAAATCTATCTCGGTCCTGCAAAAACGAGGATAGGTCGAAGTGCTGCTTAAGGTGTGGCATGGAGGGACACATTGCTAGGATCTGCAGCAGTACCCCAAGATGTATGCTGTGTGTGACGAAGCATCCGATGATGACGAATCATGTGGTGGGAGGCAAAACCTGCCCGGTATTTAAGGAGGCATTGAGGAGAGGAAAAATATGAAAATGCTTCAAATCAACCTGAATCACTGTCAAGCAGCGCAGGATCTCTTGCATAAAACGGTAGTGGAGGAAAAAGCTGATGTAGTTCTTGTTAGTGAGCCTTACTCGAAGCGCAATTTGTCAATCTGGCTGCAAGTCACCGAAGGTGTTGCTGCAATATGGGTGTGTGGCCCATACGCATTCGAGGAGGGTGGAACTCATGCTGCAAACTTTGTTCGCACTAGAATTGGGGGAATACACTTCTTCAGCTGTTATGCGCGCCCAAGTATGTCAACTTTGGAGTTTGAGCACTTCCTCCATAACTTAGTGATGGAAGCCAGGGGTAAATCACCAGCGATAATCACAGGAAATTTTAATGCTTGGTCAACGGAGTGGGGAGCAAATCCACCAACGTAAGGTAAGAAAGACTCCGGGTCTTGATGGAGTGCCGAATAGACCCTTAAAAGCGGCTATGTCAAATGTGCCAGAAGTATTTCTGAAGGTCTTCAACCAATGCCTGCACGACAGAATATTCCCCAGAAGATGGAAGCATCAAAAATTGTTCCTTATACCGAAAGCTGGTAAACCACCCAACGAGGCGTCGTCGCATAGGCCGATTGTTTGCTGCATACTGTGGATAAAGTATTGGAAAGAATTATCGGTGGCAGACTGGAGCACAGTGTGAACGAGAGTGGTGCTCTCTCCGAAATACAGTTTGGCTTTCGGAAAGGTCGCTCAACAGTAGACGCGATTAAGAAGGTGGTCGGTATAGCAAAACAAGCAATACAGATGAAAGGTGGCAAAGAGTACTGCGTCTCTGGACGTAAAGAAGGCTTTTAATTCTGCTAATTGGCTGCACATTAAAGGGTCTGTTCGTTGATCAGGAGCGCCAATGTACCTCCAAACAATGATCAAGTCCTACTTGTCGAAGAGGTACCTGCACTACGATAGCGACGAAGGCAGAAAAATATACGGAGTTGCTGCGGGGGTTCCCTAGGGATCAGTATTGGGCCCGCTTTTATGGAACCTTATGTATGACCAGGTCTTGCGGTTACAGCTTCCCGAAAACTGTACTTCGGTAGGTTTCGCGGATGACCTGTGTCTGATTGTTACGGGTAAGGAGATAAAGGACATAGAGCAATCTGCAAACACCGCTATTAACGCGGTTACAGCATGGCTTCGATCATCGAAATTGTCTCTGGCAGAACAGAAGACGGAGTTGGTCCTAATCACCAGCAGGAAGCGCATGGATTTCTGCTCCGTACGGGTTGGTAAGCATGTGATACGGTCCAAGAAGGCTATTAGATACCTAGGTGTAATTCTGGATAGCAGGCTATCATATAAGGAGCACTTGCTATATGTGAGAGAAAGAGCTGCAAAGGTCCAGAATGCCTTATCCTGGATGCTTTCAAACACTGGGGGTCCTAAGGCAGACAAGCGCCGGCTTTTAGCAAGGGTGGTAACATCCATTTTATTATACGCTGCACCTGTTTGGGCAGAATCGCTCAGAGTTATGGCGTACTCGAAAATTCTTTCGACCACCTATAGGCTTGCAGCGCTGAGAACGATTTCGGGTTTTCGAACTATCTCGGATGATGCAGCATTGAAATGAGCAGACAATGATGCGAGAAGGCGGGAGCAGCAAACTTCTGTACTGCTTTGGCAGCGGCGATGGCTAAGCGCTGTGAATGGTAGATGGACCTTCAGGCTCATACCGGACATTGAAAAATTGTTGAGCAGGAAAAGCGGCCAGACAAATTATAACTTAAACCAGTTCTTGTCTGGACATGGTGGATATAGGTGGTACCTGTACAGGTTTGGGCACGACAACACACCCAGGTGCCCTCTGTGTGATGAACCAGAGTTTTCTGAGCACGTGACCTTCCAAGTGCACGGTTTCCTGTCCCTGTAGGCTATCCGCATGAACCAGAATGCACGTTGCAGTTCATGTTAACATCTCCAGCCAACTGGGATCGAACTTGTGAACGTGTGACATCTGTCCAGTTGGATTGCGTCGTCTAGAGAAGGAGGAGTTGTAGATGTGTCATATTGTGTCGTAATTTGTTCCTTTATCTGTCTTACCTTATGGGGGATGATAGATTATTGACGAGTAGCTACGACCCACGTACGACGATAATACATTAGGTGATCCCTGAAATTAGGACTGACGGTTTTTGTTTTTGAGCAGCAATGCTCCAACCTTCCTCCCGACGTAATATTTAACGACATTTCTGGGGGACATTATGAAAAGGGGCGGGAGTTTTTAGCGAGGTTAAAGTCCCGCACACTCCGGTTGTAGACCGGGCAGGCTTTCGATGCTTTCCTCCCGATATAAAAAAAAAAAAGTACGTACCATCTGATGAACGTTTCGCTCACATCAACATTGACGTTGGACCGTTTCCATTACGCGATGGTCAAAGATACTGCCTTACAATGATCGATCGTTTCACGAGGTGGCCAGAAGCTGCGCCGATTCCAGACAAAATGGCGGAATCGGTTGCTAGAGCTTTGGTGACGCACTGGATATCGCGGTTTGGTGTTCCATCAGACCGCGGTCGACAATTCTAATCTTCTTTGTTTGCTGAATTGGTAACTACTGTCGGTGCAACTCACTTGCGAACTACGCCCTACTACCCACAATCCAATGGACTTATAGAGAGGTGGTACTGTTCGTTTAAAGCAGCGATTCTTTGTCACGATGTAACAAAGTGGATACATTTCTTGCTTACAATACTGCTAGGTTTGAGAATCGCTTTCAAGCAGGATATTTGCAGTTCGCCAGCGATGTTAGTCTACGGATCTACGATCAAAGTCTGCGGAGTCATCTAGCGAAACTGTGGCAGAGTTTCTTAAATCCAAGCAGAGGCTACGTCCGACCGACACTGCACATCATTCATTTTTGTTTTTCCAGAGCTGCAATCAACGTAAGAAATGACTCAGTGCGCCCATCGCTGACGATGCCTTACGACGCTCCATTTCCAGTTGTGAAGAGATGCAACAAATTTTTCAAGCTGCTTATGAAAGGACGGAAAAACAACGTAAGCATAGATCGGTTGAAGCCAGCATTTACGCCACCAACTGAAGCAACGTGCGACGTATCCAGTGCGACACTGTTCTCGACAAAACCTAATGTGTCCAGACAAAAAGTTACGTTTTTATCTAAGAGGAGTATCCTGTGGCAACCATTGCCCGAGACGTGGTAACTCCTGAGCAACGCTGGTGGGTCAAAACTCAACCTGAAAAATCTGATTGGCAGCCCGTATACGAAAATATGGGATTGGATTTCAAGGATTTTCTTTCTCCCTGCCTGAATTAGCAACGCGCGCACATTTAAAAATTCTAATCTCGAAATATCATAGCCATCCGTTATTGAAAATAATTAAAAATCAAATAAATTATTACTAACGCTCTGTTTGGTCATGCAGCGCAATGTTAACAAACATCAGCTGATCGTCAGAGATCAGACAGCGTAATGTTTACATAGTGGAGCAAAGGAATTAACCAGGGACAATTGGAAAAGGAACAAATGGTTATTTTGTTCTTATTCTTCTAGTTTGTTTATGCTTTGTGTTTATTTGGTTACTTGTAAAAAAACAAAGTTAAGAGGAGCAGTTTCAACATCGTCATTATCATCAATTATAAAAGCAACAACAACATCGTTATCATCATCAAGTGCAGAAAACAACTACCAACAACCTGTTCAGTGTATAATTGACAGTTTTCTTTTATCTTGAAAAATTATATACATATATAAAAAAATCTAAAAGAATACAAAATACAATACAATAAACCAACTTAAGTTAAATTTTCATTTCTCGCATCGTTTTGTGCATATTTCAAACCATTAAAACAAATAAAGAAAAGACAAATTAAATTAGTTTTCTAAGTCTAATTAAATTGTGAATCTTAAGAAATTAATACAATTTGTGTGTCCAATAATTTCACAAAGAAAATACCACGAAAAAGCTCGCGGATACACATTTTGGTGACCCGGACGTGACATTTATATTATATAATACATAAAATGCAAATGGATACATTTTCCGCGCCAGCTGTTGACGCAACAGTGGCAGCGATGCCTACAGTATTCTATAAGCGTAAGGATCAGTTTTTTTATGACCTCATAAGAAAAGTTGATAATTCTGGCAAAATGAATCCTCTTGATGAAGATAAGCTACATGAGAAGATCAAAATGCTTGAGCAGACTCAAGTGTCGTTCAATGCAATTCATGACAAACTTGAGTTGCTCGATTTTGATGAAATCGGCAGTACGTTACGCTGTAGCTTTACTAAACTGAACTAGTTTACTGGCTCGAATGCGGTCTGCAATTCGAAAGTTGCAGCCGCAGATACAATCCTCAACGATGCGTCATGACACAACAGAAGAGAGATCTGTCATTATCATGCACCGGCCGCGTATACCAGAGTTGAAATTGCCAACACTTAGTGACAAGGTTTATACCCACATGCATGCGTTATTGAGCATGGGTACGGCGCAGCTCAGATGTTGTGCTTCTGGCTACTACCGTTATCCGTTCTCAATATCAGAAACCGTGCTGGCACGTGAGTGGCCAACACTATCTCCACCACCACCAGCACCACCATTTTAAACGCGATCAGCACCATCAAGTTCGTCACACTTGCCAACACTCTCAAAAGCAACCAGCATCACCATTTAAAATACCACCACATGGAACATTGGCATCAGGTGTTAAGACTACTAATGTCGGTGGACTATCTTCTCCGGCTAAAACTACGGATACTACCGTCAGTGCTGTATTTATTTATTTATTTATTTGAAATGGCATTGACAAAGAAACTGTCAGCTTAAAACAAAAATATAAATTGAAGTGAACTTAAACTAAACTAAAATAAATTAATTACAAAAAAAAAAGAGAAACAAACAATAAATAGGGGAAAAAAAAACATGAAAATAAATAAATAAGGATGATATGAAATACCAGCCTCTGACCCGATGGGGGAAGTATATCTGCAAATAGTAACATGTATATGTGTGGTCAGAGACATATCAACTAATAAACTTCAATAATGCAGATGGTAAAGGTGGCCCAAATCAGCGACATCCAGTTCATCCAGCCTGCAGTGTGATCAGGAGTCCCATAGGCACCGAATGACGATGGCGATATCTCGGGTGAGATAACGTAATAGAATTTATTATTTGACGTGCATAAAACTCGGAAAGGATCGTGTAGGGTATACTTAATTGTGCATCTATTCAATGTTAAAGGGACAAAATTTCTGGTAGGACAACTAGGGACACAAAAGTTTAACTGATTCAATAGCTCAGGAGAATCAATTTCCCCAACTAGGAGCTTATGAAGAAAACTAATCCCAAGAGCTATCCTACGATGCACCAAAGATAGAAGACTGATAAGAAGGAGCCTATCAGAGTAATATGGCAAACGCGAATTAGGATTCCAGCTTAGGCCGCAAAGGGCAAACAGGAGGAATTGTTACTGTACAGACTCAATTCGAACTTGAATATTTATATATTGCGGTGACCACATGCAAGAGCAATACTCGAGGAGTGGACGCACAAGAGATATAAAAAATAGTATTTGTGCTATATGGGTCATTAAATTCAATAGACCAACGTTTAATGAAACAAAAGAGATTCTTCGCTTTATTTACGATAGAAGAGAAGAGATATGTTGGTTAAAACACAGCTTGGGATCAAACTGGACACCGAGGTCATTAAAAGTAGAGACTCGCTCGAGTTGGACGTATTCAATTCACAAACGAGGCTTACACCGATGATACGTCATGAAGTTACATTTGGAGATATTTAGATATAAGTAATTTGCAGAACACCAAGAATGTAAAGAATCAAGATCCTCTTGGAGTCTGAGATGGGAGGCACCATCATTAAATGAAAGGCACAATTTTACATCATCAGCGTACATGAGCACACGAGAATGTGAGATGGAGAAAGGGAGATCATTTACAAAAAGGTTAAACAATAATGGGCATAGATGGCTCCCTTGAGGAACACCAGAAGTGACAAGAACTGGACCAGAAAGAGTGGACTTAAATAACACTCGTTGAACCCTATTTCTCAAATAAGACGCAATCCAACAAAGAAGATGTTGTGGAAAACCTAAAAGGTCAAGTTAATGTACAAGCAGATCATGATTAACAGAATCAAACGCTTTACTGAAGTCAGTGTAAATAACATCAGTTTGACGTTTATCCCTAAATCCAAGATTTACAAAAGATGTAAACTCAAGCAAGTTTTTAGTTGAAGACCGCTTTTTCATAAAACCATGTTGACAAGGAGGAATAATTGTTTTACAAAAGTGATAAAAGGTTGAAGTGAGCATTTTTTCAAACAAATGTGGGATTGCAGAAAGTTTAGCAATACCCCTGTAATTGGATATGCCAGCTTTGTTACCTTTTTTGTATATGGGAATAATTCAGTTTCAAAAGTGGTTTACACAGAGACTCCGCACAGTGCTTAAGCAGACAACTAGGTATTTTGTCTGGGCCGGGTGAGTAAGTGGATTGCAACGATTTTAAATTTGTAAGAAGACATTCCTCCCTAATTACAGGAAAAACAATGATGTTACAATGGGAAATGCGATATGGATACCGGTTTTGAATATAGGATTCAGAGGAATAAGTGGATTGAAAGAATTTTGCAAACAGATCTGCAATACCTAAATCAGTGTGGCCATATTCATTAACTAGATACAATGATGAGGGAAATAAAGAAGATTTGCGCTTTGAGTTCACAAAGTTATAGAACTGCTTAGGGTCGCGTGAAAATTGCTGTCTACAACGTGTGAGATAGTTAGTATAACAAAAGTTATTTAACGAAAGAAAATTAGCCCGGGCCACACAAAAGTTAGCAAAAGCAATAGAAGAGCCTGAACTCTTAAATTTTTTATATAGCCTCGTTCTTCAGGTTAGAAAGTCTTCTTGTAAGCCAAGGTGGTTTATATGACACTTTCGAAACAGCGTTATTGGGGACATAGGCATGAAATATATTGTATATCACTTCTTAGAAAAAATTAATAGCAGTTGTCATATCACTGCAATTGTACAAAAAAGACCAATCTATTCCGAGAAAGACTTCATTTAGTTGGTCAAAGTTCACTTTGAGAAAACAGAATCGACGCATAGAAGAAGATGTGGAGTCTGAAACAGGACGGGTTACAGAATGGGATATTTCCAAAGTTGGATGGTAAGTATCCTCAGGAATACTTAAAGGTTGGCATCTTGACACAGAAGTGCCAGCAGAATCATTACTAAACACAAGATCAAGTGATCTATTGTAATGGTTTACTACAGAGTTCATTTGAAACAATGAAATTTCAAACAGTCTGCCCAAGAAATTATGTTGTGCTGAAGGAACTAGATACTTCGATATTCCAAAAAAGGACCATGAAATGAATGGGAGATTAAAATCACCTAGTACGATAAAAGAGTCACGGACCCGAAGAATGCTATAAACAGAGTTAATGGCTCTAGCATGACACATTTAAGTTTCCAAATTGGAATTAGGTGGAATATAAGAATACGATATATAAACAGATTCATGAGGCAAAAATAACCTCACACAAATAAACTCAATATTGGCTGAACATTTAGATCAACGAATTCTGATCTTAGGTGAGAGACAACAGCAATGAGGACACCACCTCCGCGTCGAATAGGGCGATCTATTCTATATGTGATGAAATTTGAACAGAAAATTACTACTAAGAATACCAGAGTGAAACCTTGTCTCGGAAAACGCCATAACATCTGATTCAAAGGAGAAACTATCCCTATACAAATTGTTAACCTTGGACAATAAACCTGTAACATTTTGATATATTATAGAGATGTGACGAAGGCAGGAAGCTAGTTTTTTGGAGCCGAAGGTGAACTAGTTAGTACTGGAAGCCTAACAGTACTAGGTCTATTCCTACTCTTATGTTTAAATTCATGAACAACCATATTTGGAGGCCAGAATTTCGGATTACAAACTTCGTCGAATGATTCGGAAGGCACACTTATCTTGAACGA
The DNA here is from genome assembly GCA_035041805.1 of Amiota mariae. Taxonomy (NCBI): domain Eukaryota; kingdom Metazoa; phylum Arthropoda; class Insecta; order Diptera; family Drosophilidae; genus Amiota; species Amiota mariae. The sequence continues at coordinate 190,995 of JAWNKV010000298.1, forward strand.
CGAAATATCCCTAGGTTGTGAAAAATTTAATTTATGCACACTTACCTTCACATTAGTCTTAGAAGCAATATACCTATTAATGTCATCACAGGTCACAATCATAAGAAAGTCTTGATAGGAAAATATGTTTCCGAGGGGCCACTACCGACAAGATAGGTGGTGAATCCACATTCAAAGATGGCGATATTGGTAAATGTTCTAGGGTTGCCGCAGGTAATATTGATGAAGAAGCGGCCTGGTTGAATTCTTCGGGTAAATGTACAATTGAGGTATGGGGTATACCACCATTGACGGCACCATTCCTCGAATTATCAGGTCTTGACCGCTTAGAGGCATTGATGGCAACATTCCCGTTTTTGTCCACAAAGGTGTTCGACGAAGGTGGAGAAGAAACGGGTCTAGATCGTTTGGTGGAGGATACCTGTATTACAGGTAGCACAGGAGTTGAGGTAGGATCGGCTGGAGAGGCAATTGTGGCAGGAACAAGAGGAGTGGTAGAAGGTAGTTGAGGGGAAGCGTGGTTGCCCATAGGAGAAGGTGACAATAAGAGAAGGGGAGGAGTTGAATCGATCTGATATTTTGTGAGTAAATCAGTACTCGAATCAAAATCAAACGAAAGTTGCTTTACAGCACTATTCAACTTGATAAAATTGTCACGTATACTACGATGCATTGACGAAAAATCAACCTGACGCTTAAAACAGGATAGGCAAGACCACGTCAAATTGCCACAAAATGTTTGGGATCTGCTGATAATCTTGTCATGGTCACGGCCGTTCAGTCCCGCACACTGCAAGTGTAAAAAATGGTCGCAAAGCCAACAACGTACTGCGCGTAGCGAATCAACATCAAAAGTATTCTTATTTTTACATGAAGGATTACAACAAATCATATTCACGAAAAAAGAATAAAAAATAAAAAAAATAAATAATATTAAAAACAAAAAACATTATTAAAAAAAAATAATTTTGTGAAAAATGCAGATACTAATAGTACACACTGTAAGTGTTAGCGCACAAAAAATCAAAAAAGTCAAGGCAAAAACAAATGCTACAGAAAGAAACACAAAATGGTACTGAATCACTGATTAATAACAGTTTGGTTTCGCAACAATGCTCACAGATAATATTTTTGAAAAGTTATATACAATAAAAAAGGTAAAAATTAAGAAACAAGCAAAAAAAATAAACAAAAATGCACCAATCACTTGAAAATACCTCAATTAGAAAATATTACAACTATTTAAAAATGTATGCACCACTAACTAACCCGAAAACACGATCAATTTAAAGTTATGCACAATAATATAAACAGTAATTATTTTTAACAAATTGAAGTACAAAAAAAAAAAGTAAAAATTTAAATATTTATTAGAACAAAAGTAAACACGTCCGCTCTCTTTGAACTCACAATGTCTGTGACATGCAAAGTGTGCGAACCAGCTTTACCCACACTTAAGGAGCTCAGCAATCACTCATGCTGCGCTCGAGCATGCCAACGGCGTTACCGGAACGAGGTCGTCAGCTGCGCAATAAGTCACTACCCGTATGCAAGCTACTAGAATTGGAGCGTGCTCAGCACGATTTCAAGATTGGAAATTGCAACAACAGCCTACATTCAGCCACTGGAAAGATAAGATGGGCTGTTCGTAAGCGGTGTCCGTTGCCGAAACAAGATATTGTTGAAGATCCTGGCTCTCCAATGGGGGGAGTATGTTTGGTCATGATTCGATCATGCCGCCAGTATTCTCGTGTGAGCACAACTGCCATCCCGTTACTTTTGTTAATTTGACAGACTCGTGTTGCCACTGCAATCATTGTCAGTTATTTGTTGCTACAGCTTATGATGATGTTGATTATGACGGTAATGACGTTCGTCTGTGTCGTTGGATGATGTTTTTGTTGTATTATTGTTTTTTGCATTGCTCTTATAACACAAATGTTCAAACGCAGTATTTTAATCAAAAAAACAGTACGCGGTTTTCAAAAGTAAAAAAAATAAAATACTCCCAAAAACAGTATAGATCCACTTGTTAGTTATTATTCATGTTACTTTTCAACACAGACTTTTCTAATGCCCGAATCACACTGCTTCAAAATTGTTGCTTTTCCAGCGAACGTTCATACAGGGGTTTTGTTTAACAAAACATCTTTTTCTTGTTTTGGTTATACATATAAATGGAATGTTGTGGTTGTGACAATTAAATTTGACATTTTGTGAATAATGCATGAATGAGAACTATTTGCAGTACATGCTAATAATTCTTGCAGCTTTCTTTTTCATTCCTGCTACTTATTTTGTTAATATATAAAAAAAAATTAAATTTATAATTTTCTTCAGTAAAATTTTTGGTTTGCTTTTGCAACAGTAAAGTACCCAAAACAACCCAGAAATTTGTTCATTTAAGAAGTTAGCAACTATTTGAGCTCCTTAAAAAAAATTTATGCTTATGTTCAGCCTGAATCAGGAATAAAACAAGTTTGTCATGCTGCAGATCAACCGCGCTGCGGTAAAAAGGAACTAATCTGTGAGTGACTGTAAATATATATCCGGTACGATACCACCACATCCTGCGTCAAGATTCCAAATTTAGTGTTCTTTTTTATTAGGCGTATGGTAACTTTTAATTGAATAAAGTAAAAATGACAATGTTTGGGTTTTGCGGTAGATGTGATAGTTTTACGTGTTTTTATTTTTTAATACTTGCCGTTTGTGTTCAAATAAATCAAGGTAAGCTTCTCTAAAATAACCAAACTATGGAAAAAGCTGATTGTATTCCCTTCATAAAACATAGTATTGTTTTGCAGTAGTCAAGGCATTTCAGTTAAGCCAAAGGATTGAACGGCAAATAATTTTTTCAACTTTGGAAAAAAAAAAATAAGTAATACTCCAAATTGTTTCTGTTTTCTTTTTTACAAATATGACAGTGCTGGTGTTTGTGTGTGGATATGTGTTCACATAGTGTTTTAATATTTTGTATGAGAACCATTTGCATCGATTGCACATTTAAAGACGATTTTTCATCGAATTCATTAACTTCACCTTATCATAATTGCTCGGTATCCATACTTCCAGTACGACATTTTTAAAGACTATTTGGTTTGGGTTTTTTCGGCACTTTTCAAATAGGATTCAAATCTGGGCTTGGGGAAGGTGTATTTGCTTTATGCTTCGCGTGATCGGTTTTATCATTTTCGAAAATTACCAAAACACATTTCGAATCAGCTGTTCTGCTAACAATTGAGAATTTTGTAAAATTTAATAATTATTCTTAGAAAAACATAAGTAAAACGAGAAAAATTAAATAAATGCAAAATGTCACCTGCCGTGGTAAAGTTTTTATTGATGGATGAAGATGCTTCTGAAAGCATAAAACGCAAAATTTTGAGAGGCCGCTGCAATCAATTGCAACTGTCACATGCAAATGCTGATTGCAATTTGGCTTTTGTTCTTATGTTTACTCCTATTCAAGTACATATATGAACATTTTTTTGAATATGAAAGAAGTATTTTTTTTTTATTAAAGTTAACAGAGTTTTTAAAACTTAAATTACTAGAGGGGAGCACTGGCTACTATGGCCTTCGGGTCATAAGAAGAATTTACTTTTATTTATTTATACATACTACATATATTGAAATGCAAAAGCTACAAAAAAAACCTTAACAAAATAATTGCATTTAATTCCGATTCGAACATGAAACCCATCATATCATTGTATTTGCTTTGAATTTGTTAAGGACAAAGTTCAATCTGAACTATTGAATTTGCTAACGCTGCATGACGACGAAGCCTCTGTCGCCAAGAGACTTAGGATTAAATTGAACCGAGGTTAATAATGAACCGTATACGAGCTCATAGATTTTAGCGCCAGTGCGAAGTGTTTACTTAAATCTGGCAGACATGCTGGAAAACAGCAGTGACGATAAAGAGAAGATCGAAATGACACCACTAAGAACCTTATGATATGGAAATTATAGATAAATGAGTACAATACCCAAAACCGGCTTCTATTAAACGAAGACCCTTTAATATGGTGGAAATATAATAAAAAATGCCAAGCTTTTTTTCCCCATCGTATGTTGCTCATATGTATATCGTCGCTGCCAGGGACATTCCGAGCGAGCATCTATTTAGTAGAGCCGGTATAATTGTCGAACCATTGAGAAATCGATTAGAAGGCGGCAAAGCTACAAAATTGTTGTTTATTAAGTATAATTTTTTTTTTTTTTAACGTGGGACACCCGAGTGGAACGAAGTTCTTTTTCTGCTGTAATATTTGTTTCCTTATTTTCTGTCTCTCATGATATTCTTTATATCTGTGTTCATTGGTTTTAGATATTCTTGATCAGCGCGACGAGACGAGTTAATCTAGCCATGTCCGTCTGTTCGCACTCCTAGTCCTTCAGTTTTTGAGCTAGCGAGCTGAAATTTTGTACATAGGTTTCTTTTTACCAAACGCCGGTCAAGTTCGTAAATCGGACCACTGGGAAGTGTACCTCCCATACAAACCCCCTTTTTTAACTCAATGTTCTTATTAGAAAAAGTTTTTTGTTTTTTGACGTATTGAACTGAAATTTGAACATCATATTCACAAACCATGAAAATTTGAAGACCGTCGGACAACTAGGAGGGGTACCCCCCCTACACACCGGGATCCAAATGAAAGTTCTTATTAGATTTTTTGTTTTTTGTACTATCGACTTAAAATTTGGGCAATATAAGTGTCTGACCCATAGCCACCAACCTTATAAATTTCAAGACCCTCGGACAACTAGCTGGGGCGTGAAGAGTATTACAACTTCGGCATAGCTAAAGTTAGTCTTTTTTTATATTTTTAACTCACGAAAAAATTTGTTTAAAATGTTATCATATTGTATCACGTACGTCTTTTCGTTGGTTATGCTTTGTTGCTTCTTGAATTTGTGTTTTTGTTATTGTTGTATTTATCCTCTCTTCTTTCTGTATATGATGTTAACTGAGAGCGAAACAAGATCGAAAGAGGGTGTTGTTGTTGTTCTTGTTTATTTTCCTCTTATTTATTATAATGAGAATGCACAAGAGTATTGCCAAATATTACAATAATTACAAAAACTACAATATAAAGACAGGACAGTTCGCTCTCAAAATTATTGTTGATGTTGTTGTTTTTGCAGTAGAACTAGGTAAGGTGAACGAAAACAACAACGATTTTATCTATTGATCAGTAGTCTAATTCACACACACACCCGTATATAAAAAGCATAACGCTTTTTCGTTATGTGACGATTTTTACTCCTACCGTAAGCCGCGTTAAAAAACTTTGTTCAAAAAATTAACCGCTTACAAAATGACTTCTCAATTTTTGGTACCTTTTTGAACACCCCTGACAATTTTGCTCTTACAGGCATTACCACATCCTATATTTTTAGAATATTTAAATTACTTGGCGTTACGGCTTTTGAGTTACGACATATATAGGGTTGCCCATATTCGACGGCAACCCTGTATCTTTGACAGAGACGTCAGATCGCTTAATGACATACCGCGTTGGAAGCGTCAGTCCAAGCAGATTTTTACCATGGAACAGTACACGCCACGCGAGCGCTCCCAAATTGTTGAAATTTACATTCAACAAAAGAAGTCAATTGTGAAAACTCAACGTGCGTATAAAAAATTCTTCTAAGAACACCATTAAACGTTTGTACGAAAGATTTTCGACTGGTGATGCTCTTTCTAATCCAAAGAGGCCAAATCAAAACCGACCAAGGCGATCGGATGAGAATATTGCTCTTGTACGGGCCAGTGTTGAGACGTCGCCCAGGACATCCCAAAATCGCCGTTCTCAGCAGTTGGGCATTGCTCGGACCACTTTACAACGAATTATCCGCGTTGATTTGCATTTATTCCCGTATAAGATTCAATTGACGCAAAGATGATTATTGCCTGCGGACAAGCCTCGTCGATTGGAATGGGCTCGTCGTTTGATGTCGAAAAATGGCGATTTTGACTGGCCACCGCGTTCGCCCAATTTAACGTCACCTGACTTCTTCTTGTGGGGATATTTAAAATCAAAGGTTTATATTAATAAGCCAATGACCATAAAAGAGCTCAAGAACAACATCCGTGAGGATAGGTAGAACTGAGAGGAAAGTTTTGGCTGAAAGTTTGTTGTGGTACCAATTTGATGTTGCTTGATATGAGTCTGTATTGTAGTCTAAAGTGAGATTTAATGTAATGACAGTGTCTTGTGCGGAATAATTAGGGGTTGTTAGGAGTGGAGAGGTAGCAGCTTCTTTGGCTACTTTATCAACCATTTCGTTGCCAACAATGAGGCAATGACTTGGGATCCGCTACCCTTCTTAGCGGGTGAGGATATTTCTTATTTTGTTTGCATAAAAATTAGTTGATGTGATGTTAGAGACGGATTTGATCGTCAGAAAAAATAGTAAATTTACCTCTATTATTTTTGGCAAAAGATGCAGCTTCTAGTATAGCGACAATTTCTGCTGTAAAGATGGAGCTATAGTCGGGTAACATTGTTATCTTATTAAGAGCCGTCTGTGTAAATACAAGAACAGTTGCTAAGTTCTTCTTTTAAGTAATAGAAAAGTGTTCGATATTGGCTAGGCTTAGTATCAGGCTTAGGAATGTTATGAAGAGAACAGTTAATAGATGATAGCAAAAGGTTCCATGGGGGTGGAGGTAAATATTGAGAAGGCGGTGGGAGAAATGGTAGATTAAAGGTGTTGCAGCTATGAATTTTTCTATGAACAGTAGAAGGGATCTTTGGATACTTTTTGGACCTTGCTATTCTCCGGACTATTACACCTAAAAGGGTGTCCTTCCTTTGAAATAGAGTTTTGCATAATTTAAATCTCTTTCGTGTTCTAATAGTGGCTTTACAGTGAGCTAAGACTCGAATCTATGAAGATGCGACTATGATCCAAGTTCCATTTGACAACAACAACAGGGAAAATGACAAAATTGAGGGGTTGTTGTTGTAGAGTGATTCGATTGAGAGATGCTATTCTCAAGTAAATACGCTAAGATCCTTTTTTGTTTTAAATGGTTAATCTTAACAGGGCTGGGAAATTCTTCCATTTAGGTTGGCAGTATTTTCATAATTTCGTCGTTTTTTGTGATTGTCATGTGTCTTCTTCTTCATTTTTTTTTGCGCGCCGCACATATAACAGCTGATCATTGCACAAAACAATTTGAAGAAAATTTTAAATTTTAAGTTTTTCTTTAAATATTAATAAAACAAGTAGCAGTAATGAAAAAGGAAGCCGCAAGAATTATTTGCATACACTCCAAATTGTTCTTAATCATGTATTTTTCACACAATTTCCATTTTAATTATCACAATTAGCCGCAACGTTCCATTTGTATGTATAATCAAAACAAACAACAGCTGTTCGTGATACTAAATTACCACTGTAAACCGCAAAACCGAATCTTCTTGATACGAGCCACAGTAAAGCCACTATAAGGGAGGGAAATTTGCTTAAAAAAAAGATTCTTGATTGGAGTTTTGCGAAAAGCAACAAATGCAAAGCGTAAAGCTGAGTTGAGAATGGTTCTAATTTTATTTAAGAGTGTTTTGGGTGCAAATCCAAAAATCGGCAAAGCGTAATTAAGTTTACTTAAGACAAATATTTTTACGAGTGAAAGTCAGGTTGAGGTATTACAGTTTAGTTTGGGATTAGATAGGCACTTAATAACATTAAGTTGATAAGTTGCTGCGGTGGATACGTACTGTACTAGGTGGGGTGAAAAGTAACCTCCTTGGAAATGAAAAAATAAAATTTTAAAAATGTTTTTTATTTTATTCAATGTAGTCCCCTTTTAGCTCGATACACTTATTTTACACGATACACGATTTTCCAACTTCTTTATCCCGTTCGAAAAGTAATTTTCCAGAAGGTCTGCAAAATACTCCTCCGCGGCGTCGATGATTTCATCGCGTGAGCTGAATTTTTTATTGATGAGACATCTTTTGAGGTTTGGGAAGAGATGATAGTCCGAGGGAGCTAATTCGGGCGAACACGGTGGATGCGGAGCCCTAAATCATTGATTTTAGCCGTGGTTGCTATGCTCTTGTGTGCCGGCGCATTGTCTTGTAAAAACAAAAATTTTTTTTCGCTTCATGTGTGGCCGTTTTGCAGCTATTTCGTCCTACAATCGCTCCAATAATGCACAGTAATACTCGCTGTTGATGTTTTTTTCATTTTTCGAGGTAGTCCACGAAGAGTATGCCATGACAATCCCAGAAAAGCGACGCCATAATCTTTCCGATCCATCGAGCCTCCCTATGCCCCTTCGGAGTACTCGTGCCGGCTTCAGTCCATTGCCGGGCACTCATTCTGTTTTCTGGTGTGTAATAGTGGATCCAGGTTTCATCAACAGTTACCAATCGACGCCAATAGTCCGCCCGATTCTGCATCAGCAAGTCCAAACACTCTTTCGAAGTGCTCTCGCGTTCGTGTTTTTGGTTCGGAGTGATCTTGCGCGCTACCCAGCGGCAAGATAACTTTTTCATATGCAGAATATCACCCAAAATATGGCAGGTGCGCTCAGCACTAATCTTTGTGGCATCTGCTAGCTCGCGCACCTTCACTTTCCGGTCAGCCAACACCATTTCATGTATTTTTTTTTTTTTTTTTGGCATTGTCCTCTGTAACCGCATCGGAGGGCCTTCCGCTGCGGACTTCATCGGTAGTGGAGTTGCCGCCACCACGAAACTCTCGAAACCAATATTTGACGGTATAATCTGACGGAGCATTAGCCCTATAATATCGTCGTTTTGCCTCTCAAAAAATAATGTTTTATGAGAGAACGAAAATCGTTTTTGTCCATACTCAACATGATGTGAAACACGTCAACAATCAGCTGTCAAAACAAAACTAAGGGCAGTATCGCACTGAAATTTGGCATGTCTGCCTAAATATGAACGGACTACAAGGCACCTTGTTTGCAGTAGCAACGCATTCTGGCGGTCAAGGAGTTTACTTTTCACCCCACGTAGTATATGAGAGTTCTAACGGAATTTATTATTAAATTGAATGCCTAATATGTTTAAGGAAGTAGCTTCTTGGAGTTGAGTGTGGAACAACTATTGTGCAAGAGCAGTTTTTCTTCCTGCAAATGTGGATGTATTTACATTTAGCTGGAGCAAGTTTAGCTAACCAGTTTTGTATGTCTGAATATAGTGCTGTTAAGTTTAATGTGGGATTTTTTACTTTGTTGGATTTAATAATTATATTGACATCGTCAGCGTATGCCAAGAAATCTATTTCTTTATGAAGCATGAGCATGGAACACATCTGTTTATATGCAATTAAGAAGAGGATTACCGAGAGGGGGGATCCTTTGGGAATCCCATTATGCAGCGGGTATAGAGATGAATAATTAGAAGCAACACGAACTATTATTTTACGATTGGACATGAATGATATATTTTTTATGATTCTAACAATTGATCAACAACACGTATTTATGTAAAGTATGTTTATTTAAAATGATAAGTCACAGAAATATGGTTAAATAGATTATCAAACAACAGCAATTTCACTTCCACAAATATACGACCGACTTCAATGTCTGCTCTTCAGCGACTGCCGTCTCTCTTGTCTTTATCCTTTTTCACAGCTGTTCTCTCTCACTGCTGCTCACTTCCTTACATTCGACCATCCTGATTATATTCATCCGTCCCGAATGACAACAGATCCTCATTTTCGGTTTTCTGCATGCACTCTTCGGCTGACATGGCATAAATAATGATGTCATCCATATATAGTTGCATGACGTCCTCATTTATGAGCGCCTGGAACACATGACTTACGAAACGTATGAATGCTGCTGGAGAGTTTTTGAAACCAAACGGTGCTCTTGTGAACTCAAAAAGACCCTCTCGTGTTACAAACGCAGTGTAAGCACGACTACTTTCTTCCACGGGTACATGGAAAAATCCGTTTTCTAAGTCCATGACTGTAAAGAACTTCGCGGCTTGCAACTTTTCGAGAGCATCTTCCATAATCGGTACAGGAAAACAATCCTGGATCACCATGCTGTTCAGTTTCCTATAGTCGACGCATACTCTCAATGTGTGATCCTTCTTCTTGACCACAACCACTCTACTAGCAACGTATGAAAACGATTTGCGTACAATGCCTTGTTCAAGCCACTGATTGTTTACGCACAGCTTCTGCTTCTTCAACTGCAAGGCGACTTGGTGACTGACGAAACGGTTTTACGACTCCATCAGGGATTATTTTAAGTTCTATTGGGCATTGCTTCACATCTCTTAGCGACATCTTATAACTGTTTTCTATTAACTGCTGCACGGACTCACGGTACTGTGATGGAGCTGTGAAAGAGTCCACCTCACAAATGTTATAAACCAAATCAAACTCACCTGTTGGTTTCAGCTCTGATTCCAATTTACAAAATGTATAACCTTTGGTGTCGGCGACCAAGCTAAACTTCCTAATAAAGTCGTATCCCAGTAAGGCGTCGTATTCCCATTTTACACTGGGGACAACTAAAAGGTTTTGATCCGTTTCCAGCTCGTCGACTATTATTTGCGCATCAAAACATCCAATCGGTTGTGTTGTAGCATTGCCTAGTCCACGTAAAACAGAAGTACTTCGCCGGATATTTATTTTTCCCATGCCCTTAAGGATACTTTCTTTTATTAGGGTCACATCCGACCTTGTATCTACTAGGCAATCTACATTTTTTCCGTTTATTTTCACCGTTTTAATACGACTCCGGTCAACGATTACACCGACTTTTCCGACCTTGTTTGGGCAATTTCCTGAGATATGGCCGTTTTGGTTACATTTAAAACATTTCGTTTCGGCTGTTCAATCTTTTCTCTTATGTTCAACCGAACCACAATTGAAGCATCGAGACACACTACTATTACTGGATCTATGTTTCTGGCCCCCACTGTATAAGTCAAATTGTTTCTCACCAGCACATTTTCGCTCGTATACATCTAATTTCTCTCTCAGCTCACGATACGATTTACAACTGTACATATTAAATTTGTATTCACTTTTGACGCTCAGTCCGTCCACTATATAGCTAATGACTGACTCTTCATCAATTTGTCCAAGCGCCGCAATTTTTTTCATATATAACACGTATTCATGAAAGTTTTCATCCTTCTTTTTCTTTCTTTCTGACAACTTTACATGGACCTCTGCACTTCTCAGCGTACGCTTCAATTCCGCTGTGAGAACATTCTTCAAGTGATCGTAAGTACTGACCCTAACCGATTCTAAGAACAATTTTGCAATTTTGATCATTTTTCCGCGTGCCTGTACATACTTTTGCTTATCGGTGAGTTCATACGCATCTGCGTTCTGTTCAAAATTTGTCAGCCATTGCTCGACTGGAATAGTCTCACCGTCAAAATCAGGCACTATTTGCCCAAAATTTTCTATAGATATTTTCGGCTCACTTTCTCTGATTAACTTCACCTGCTTGTATTTTTAGAGTAAGCAATTGAATAATTTGTTGTAGACTCTGGCTGTTCACTTCATTCAAGCAACTACCACCAACTGCGCCGCTCTCTTCTGATTGGCTGTCTCTTTTTACCTCACCATCGTTTCTGGTAACATTCGCAATTGCCGCTTGCGATCGAGTCACAACACTATACTGGCGTCCCTTTCCCTCTTCAACAAAAACGTCTTCTTCGCTCATACTCACGTATTCACTTTCAGGAGATGACGTTATACTTCTCGAAATTTCTTTTATTTTCTGCTGCTCCGTTTTGTATCCTGATGCTGCTGCTCTGCTGACTTTTCCTTTTGTTTCTTTTGTCGCTTCCAACTTTCCTACTTTGTGTAAACAGAATTCGGACTCTTCAACTTCCAATATTACATATCATGGCCACTCACTACACAGATGGCCACATATGTACATACCGCACTTTAAAAACTTTTCCGAATCACTGTCTTTCACGCGAACACAACTTTTCACCGTTTTTATAAAAAAATATTTTTTTTTGTTTTTTTGCTTAGGTTGAGCCCCCAAATGTAAAGTATGTTTATTTAAAATGATAAGTCACAGAAATATGGTTAAATAGATTATCAAACAACAGCAACTTCACTTCCACAAATATACGACCGACTTCAATGACTGCTCTTCAGCGACTGCCGTCTCTCTTGTCTTTATCCTTTTTCACAGCTGTTCACTCTCACTGCTGTTCTCTCTCACTGCTGCTCACTTCCTTATTATTATTATTATTATTATTAGGGGATGTTGCACTGCGACCTATGAGATCTATTGTGCCCCCTTCCTTACATGTATCCCAATTTTATCGAAAGCTTTTTAAAAGTCTAAAGACACGATTTTAATATGTTTTTTAAAGGAGATGCTATCTGCAATTGCGTGGTCTACATATAATAGAGCATCGATTGTAGATTTCCCTTTTGTGAAACCAAACTGGCGACTGCAGAGTAATTTGTATGTTGTTACAAACCACCAGTGTCGATTAGCTATTGTTTTATCTAGAACTTTTTCCAAGCACGGGATAAGAGATATTGGTCTATATGATTGTTTAGGGGATTTTGGTTTTGTTTGTTTTGTACTGTTGTGGGAGCTGCTTGTTAAGAATGTTGTTATAGAAGTTTAGAATTCGACGTTTACATAATTGGGGAGTGTTTTTGATCATTGCATAAGTGATCCGGTCTAAGTCCGGGGTTTTACGTTTTAACTTGTTGATTGCTGCAGTAAGTTCTAGGCCATTAATGTCAGATTCTATAGGCATGGCTTTTAGGTTACCACAGAAGGTGGGGAGGTTGTTCAACGCGTTCTGTTTGTGTAGACCAAAGTTACTTGGGAAGTTCGTATCTTCTGATAGGTTAGACCAAAATTTGGCAAGTTCGTTGGAGATATCTAAACCGTCAGTTAGACACTGACGAGAATTGTTTGAGGATGTCATGGAATGAATATTGAAATTAGATTATAGCCAGAGAAGCGTTTTACATTATATCAACTGTGGTGCGGGGACTAATAGTAGAAGTAAATTTAGAAATCGATTGTTCTTGATTTCTCTTTTCAGAAAAGGCATTCGCTCTTTTGTAGTTCAGAATATTATTTTGCGCGATGTTATTTTTAAGGTGATATCAGTATTTATTTTTATTCTTTTTCAGTTCATTGAGTTCTTTGTTCCACAAAGGAACGTTTTTACGATGAAAACTGGCTGCTGTTTGTGGGATAGTTGAGTTAGTTGCACAGAGGATGATTTTTTTAATGCTGGCTGCTTCTTTGTTTTATATCGTTGTTAAATGGAAAAGAGGTACGAAATTTGACGCAGTTTGCTTGAAATTGTTCCCAATTGGCACGTTCTTAGATAAATTTGAGCCTTTTAAAAAATTGTTTTATTTGAGGGGCAAAGGGATAGTATAATTGGAAAGTGATCCCCAGTGGATAGAGTGGTATCTGTGTTCCAATGAGTGTGAACAGCTAGTTCAGGTGTGCAAAATGAAAGGTCAATGTTAGTTAGAGTATTATGCGTGCTAAGATGGGTGGGCGAACCATTATTTAGTAGGATAAAATTGGATTTAGTGATAAATTTGTCAATCAGTATACCTTTATGGTTATTTTTAACAGATCCCCAGCTAGTATACGACGAGTTAAAGTCACCAGTGACTAACGTGGGAGTGTTGGAGCAACTTAATGAGTTTTCCAAATCTTTTTAAGGGGTTATATACACTTGTAAGGCTGAAAAATCATGTTTTTTTAAGAATTTTTTACAAAGAACGATTTTATTAAACAAATGCAATTTTTAATTATTCAAATAATGTCTACTTTAAAGTTAATTATAGCACTTAAAGTTAGTGAAAATATTGAAGTGCGCGGCTCCTGCAAATGATCTCCCAAGCGTCCTCCAAAAAAAAAGCGTTCGTCGGTGACCAAAATATCTCCGGTTTGGATTATCTGAAATCAAAAAACCAATTAGATTCTTTTTGTGGATAGATAAATCTAGGGATTAATCGAAGGAGTAGTCAAAATTTTAATTTTTGACAAAATGGCGGCTATTGGAAAAAAAAATCGAATTGTCGACAAAGATTTTCGCGAAAAATTGTCTAAAAAAAATAGAAAAAATCATCAGAATTCTTATTCCTTCGATTAATCCCTGGAGAATATATCTGAGAAGGTTGTGTTAAAATTTCAAGATGATCGGTTCAGCCGTTTTTGAGAAATCGTGGTCACCGACTTCAAAAACACGGTTTTGAGAAAAACGCGTTTAAAGTTTCAAAAGATGTTAATAAATAGATAAAAAAATTTTTTTTCAACTTACATGGTGTCGTCTATTCCAGGGCCAGTTTAAAAGTTTAAAAAGTTTAAAGTTTAAAATAACAAAATTGTACCTTCAGGTATAGTATGAGTCATTTGTTTTTACATTTGAAGCGAAAAAATAATGGCCAAATGTACCGCAGTGAATGCAGCTGCTACTCCGTTTCCTACTTTTCAACTCTCAGAAACGTCTTTACAAATGCAGCTATATCTCAGAAAATATTTACAGGATCGACTTGAAATTTTCAGAGGATATAATCAAATATATATACATTCCGAAAATAAAAAAAAATCGATATTTTGAAAATTACAAGCGTGTATAACCCCTTAATGAAAAGTTTTTGCCTGGAGATGATTTTCAATTTAATCTTTGATATTACCTTAACTTCAATGGTATCGGTGCAACCATTAATAGAAGTAAAGATATGTTGAATTGATTTATGCACCAAGACACCGACCCCACCATACGCGGTATGGGATGTATTGACGTTAAAGAGATTGTAGTTTAACCAAAACAAAAAACAGCAGCTAAACATTGATCACAAAACAGCATGAAGAAAATTTTAAATTGTAATTATGTTTTAAAATATTAATAAAATAAGTAACAGGAATGAAAAAGGTAGCTGACAGAATTATTTGCGTACACTACAAATTGTTCTCAAGCATTTTTTCTCTTGCACGTGTATTGATATAAAAAACAAGTATGCAATTTTGAACCAAAATTAAAAAAAGGAAATTAGCTAATTTTGAGCACAACGTGCATATTGGAGTAAATGCAGGTAGCCCTGGTTTTTATAGGTCTCCTTAAGGCCTATACCAAATTGAAAACTTGAAAAATATTTTGACCGGATTATATGAAGAAGTTACAGCAAACGACAAACGCTTTAAATAAGTTGTAAAGAAATTGGTTTTTACATGCAAAAAAATTGTGGTTTTACAAAAAGTGATAACTGACATGAACGGTTGTTCAGATATATTATATTTTTAATATAAAAGAAAAAATTCTTCTTCCTAATTTTGATCATGTCAACAATGTACAAAAAACTCCTCAAGTCAATGACCTCGAAAATAGTTGCCAACTATTCCAATCTGTGAATGCCATCCACAAAAGATCCACATTCACAGACTGCCAATTCGGTAACCTTTTTTAGTGCTTTTATAGTTTGTTTTGATTCTATTACAATGTCTGTCCATTTAATATTTAACATGTGTTCTCCTCCGACATCCTCCCCACGTTGAAAGAATGGCTTTCAACAGAACGTGGTCGGTAGTCATCCCTTGGAAGTGGTGCAAGTTTGTGTACTGGTCGTCTGACTATGCCTTTTTTTTTTTTTTTTGTACATCAGCGACACGAGCCGTCTTTGCCAAGAATCGATGAAATCACTTGACCTAAAATCCACTGTTTGGGTGGCGTGTTGTCTTCTTGCATGATAACGAGCTGTCCAACAGTGAGATTCGGCTGTTCCTTTGTCCACTTGGAACGTTGTTGTAACGTATGAAAATAGTCACGTTGCCAATGTGACCAAAATTGCTGTTTGAGATATGTCACCCTTTGACATCTATCTAAATAACGCAACTTTTTTTCGCAGTCGTCTGTACTACAATACAGTACCTCTTCAGGTACTGATACTAATGAGGATCCAACAAGTATAGGTCCTGGTGATATTGCTTCAGCATTGTTTGGATCATCAGTCATGGGAACAAGAGGCCTTGAGTTTAGTATCGCCTCAACTTCGATGAACACCGTTTGCAGCTCTTGGAATGTTTTCGCTGACTTCACGGCTGCCTCCCAGAGTCCTACAAAATGTGGTACTCTAGGAGGGATAAAACTAAATTCAAAGTTTTTACAATTGCTGTACAAATGTATGTTATCTACTGTTGCTTTGTTGAACATTTGAGATTTGAATTCAGCTTACTTTGAGGCTGCACCAACTAAGTTTGTTGTGTTATCGCATAGAATTTTCTGAGGCATGCCACGGCGACTGACAAATCTCCGAAGGCCAAGGAGGAACGCATTTGTCGATAATTCTGTTATCAACTCGATGTGTACCGCTTTAGAGGCGAAACACACAAATATTGCGGCGTAAGTTTTATACGGTTGTTTGCCCCTTATTTTGTATGATGTGTGAAAAGGACCACAAAAATCTACGCCTGTAACCAAAAACGGTCGCATGATCCGTAGCCGATCTGCTGGAAGTTGACACATAATTTTCTGCATAAGGCGAGGTTTGTAGTGGAAGCAATGAGTGCATCCGCGTACTACTTTGCGAATGATTTCTCTTACGTTCACCACCCAGACCTTTTCGCGCAATATGGACAGCAATACATTTGTTCCTGCATGCAAGTTGCTTCGATGCAGGAATTCGATATACATCCTCGTAAACCGATAATTTCTAGGCAACAGAACTTGAAATTTAGCGTCGTATGGGATGTTAGCATTCGAAAGCCTACCACCACCTCTAAGCACACACACCGTCTTTGTTCCCAATTGGGAGTAAACCGTTGCAAGCTTGGCTGCAATGACTTTTTGGATTTCAACAATACAACTTCCATTGAAAATGAAGATTGTTGTATGTGTACTACGATTCTCCACAAAGTGATATTCAATTATTTGATGATATGTGCAACACGTCTCCTGATGAGAGCGATACATCTGGCCTTATTCTGTTTGCGCACCGATATACGAGTATATATATATAATATACGCAAAACTCGCAAATATGATGAGCAATTCTTCACAATCGAATCGATAACTGATTCAGTGCCCTGAGTGTTACTAGCTAGTGTGATTTTACTACGTACTTCGATCGGCGGAGGTAATGATTCTCGCAATTGTGGCCAATCGCACTCAGGATACATAAGGAAATCGGGACGATTTACCCACATATTTGTGAGCATCTCTGCTACACTACATCCTCTGGATGTCTGCTGTATTCTGCTCTGTGGGCTTAACACACAATGATGTGGTATGTAAAAATGGGGCTTGTTCATTTCTACATTTGAAACTAACGACATGTGGTTGAGAGCTATGTACTCGTCCATGAACGCGACATATGCCTCTCTCAAATGATCATCACGATCAGAGTTTCTTCTCTAAGGGTAGAAACATAGTGCGCGTTGAAGCGAAGCCGAAGCGAAAGCGAAAGCTGAAGCCGAATTGCTTGCGGCGCTAGCGAGCTGTTGAGTGCACATAGTGGAAGCCGAATTGCCTGCGTTGTGAGCAAGCGATGAGTGTACATTGACCTCAGAAAGGCGCCGAAAAAGAGCTTGGATAAATGAAAAAAAAAAACAAAAAAAAAAAAAAAAGTCGCAAAGACAGTGTTCGTTCTCACGTTCTCAAAACTGTTGTTGTCTGTGTTCAGCTTCAGCGCACACTATATTTCTACCCTAAGTGATTGAAGCGTTTCATTGCCATGTCAAATGAGTTCCCTAATTGAACTGCTGACTCTTTGAATGGCAACCTGACTTGCACACGTCCATCACTTCGCAGTGCCACGGTTCTGCAGAAGTACTGTTCGGCATCAATTTCTTCTTCTGTTAAGATGGACGCGTTCGATTGGTAGTCTTCAATTCTCCAGAATCGTTCCACTAGCCCGATCAGTTCACTTTCATTCGGTTCAGCTTTTTGAACGAAATGGCACAACTGGACTTCATGTGATGCAGTGAGTCCTAGGTTACCTCCGATTATCCAAACATATGCGGTATTGAGTAGGCATGGCTGGTTCTCGCCTAGTCTGTATTTACCTTCCCATCGAAAAAACCTTCAAGTGTTGATTAAAATGTCGATTTTTGAAGATGAATAAAACTGTGGATCAGCCAGTGTTACGTTTGATGGTAGTTATCACCGCGAATGTTGATGGCCATTCAAAATCAGTGCATCGAGAACGAAGTGTTGTGAACACGTTATAGTTCACCTTTTGCCTAACATCTGACAAACCGCTAACTTCTTCATATACCCTTTGTTTGTCAAGTTGCAAACGATTAGCAGTTTCTTCCGTAATGAAATTGATCTCAGAACCAGAATCAAGTAACGCACGAACTAAGTGAAGCTGTCCGAATTTGTCCTTTATTTGGACTACTGCTGTTGGAAGTCTGGCCTTCTTGGCTGTGTTCGCTACGAGACTAACACCTCGCGACGGTCGTTTGTCTCGTTCGAAATGACTTGTTGTTGCGTTAATGATTGGCTTGTAATAAAGTAGAAGAAACAAATTTATGTAGTAGTGTGTGATGAACAGAGTTGCACACTACATATCTTTTTAGCTTATCAATCCCTAACTTGATGTGTATTCCGTAAGCAATTATAAAAACAACCAGATCTTCTAATAAATCCAATTCGTTCTTCTAATGAAATATTTGCTAAAGATTTAAAACTGGAAATATAATGTGATGTTGCATTACAATACAAGCATGCGGAACTTGTAGTAAGAAATGCTTTCTACGAATCTTTTGTCTCTGGTTTACCTGACGGTTTCTGTTGTCTTAAAATTCCCTTTTGTTTTTTAAGAAATTGGCAACGACGATTGAGAATGTTGCAGCAATCGTCCCATGAGAGCACTTTCTAGAAATCTTGTTTCTCATCGAATTTCGTTTTGGTCTCCAGATCTACTTTGGTCAGTAGAATGTGGATCATGACGTTGTTCATTATATCCTCAGCAGATCCAATGGTAAGAAGTGATCCACTTATTGCCGATGCAGTGTCGACAAGCTTTTGCAGTGCTGTTGCTTCAGGATGTAACATCATGGGCAAAGAAAAGAAATTCTCGATACATTCACGGAAAATCAGTTCATCATTCTCAATCACCGTACGTTGGGCACGTATAGAAATCAGCTTTGATTCCTTTCGGTAGTACTCATGTTGTCTAATTTGGTATTGACACTACCTAACTTGTAGTAACGCTATGACTTACTAATGTATCTAACAATTAGCTTTATTTTGCTTTTTAAATATTACTATAGCATATAATAATAATAGTATTATAAAGCGTATATTCGTATATACTTGCTGTTTGTCTGTAGATTTATAATAGATGATCGCTATCCTGGACTGGTGGGTGTATCACTGAGTGTGTGTCACCGAGGTTGAAATGTGTGGAATGACAAAAATGTAGTTGGACGTATATGTATGTCTCGTATATACTCCACTTCACCTTTGATGCCTTGATTCCAGTGTATTTACAACCTGCTAAAACAAGCATATTGTGTCCAAATTTTATGTCGATAGTACAAAACACAAAAAAGTTTTTCTAATAAGAACTTTCATTTGGATCCCGGTTTGTATGGGGGGTACCCATCCTAGTAGTCCGAGGGTATTGAAATTTTCATGGATATGGGTCAGAGACTTATAGTGTCCAAATTTCAGTTTGATACGTCACAAAACAAAAAAGTTTTTCTAATAAGAACATTAATTTAAAAAAGGAGGTTTGTATGGGAGGATGTTTACACTTCAGCATCACATAGTGATTTTTGGCCAGAAATGGTGAAGCTATAACAAGAATGGAGTGGCCAGATCATCCGATGCGATTGAATATTAGTTACGCCAACTTTTGAAAATACCTTAAAACTTATTTGTACACCTTATAACTTCGGTGAGCAATTTATCTCGCTTTATGGACCGTTGAATTGACTGCCTAAATATGGGAAGAGATAGCTTCAAAAGACGAGGAATTTTTCCAACGCGAAATCCGTATGCTATCTGAACGATGCGCAAAAAACTCGTAGCTAATGATGGACATATTATATTATAAATAAAATGCATTGTATCTGTTCCTCGGAATAAAGCTTCAAAGTCACTAGAAAAATCCTCAAAACTTATTTGTATACCCAATATATCCAAATCAGTCCATCGATTCGAGTGTCGTGTGTCATCGTGCTAGTACCACATGTCATGCATGGCAGCTCCTGAGGCTGCTCATCGGAATAAATTCCGCAGTTCAACTACAAATGAGCTTCGTCGCTGAAGACAATTATTCGATAAAAAATCGGATCTTCCTCCAGCTTTTCTACTGCCCACTTACCGAAATTTCGACGCTTTGGCAGATCGCCCGTTTTTGTTCTTGCACCATCCGTATGTTATACGCCTTTAGACTAAGATCATTAGTAAAGTCTTCAACCTAGTCGAGTAACACAATCCCAAAACAAATCATGGTTCTCGTTAACACTGGCGGATACAGCAACAATATTTTCTTCCGTATACACTTGACGCATACGGGTACGTGGGTTAGGTTAGGTTAGGTAGCTGCATCACTGAACGATCCCTGTGACCGGGAACCCAGCACAAGTTAATGCAGAGTTGTGATGCCATCTCATTAAGAGATCGGCGGCAATCTGAGACACTCCTAGATGTTGTATGGGGTGCATTCAGGGCTTTTAGGGCAGCCTGGCTGTCTGATAAAATACAAATATCCTTGCCAGATATATTGTTTATCTGCAACCATTTTATGGCTTCATGAATGGCGGTTATTTCCGCCTGAAAAACACTGCAGTGGTCCATTAGTTTAATGGATTTGCAGATTGAGGGCATTTCGCAGTAAATTCCAGACCCTTATCCGGTATCCATTTTAGATTCATCTGTGTATATCTTGATCTGGGCACTTTGTGATGGATCACCTTCTAGCCATTTCTGCCAAGTAGAGTAGGAATGTTAGTGTAGGAGTTCAGTATGCTTGCGTGTCCATACGAACTCCCTTTCCATTGTGAGCATGCTTTGAGTCCAATTGCTGAGCATGCCGCTAGGTGTTTGCAGAAAAGATCGATCGGTGGCAGGTGTAAGATGATGTCCACCGCCATAGTTTCTCAAGCGTTCCAGTAGACGTAAAGCCGATCGCCTCTTCTTGTAGTTATGCTTAGCTACAGGGGGGTGCCTACATTACTCCCTCCACCGGTACCTCCGATTCCACCAGGTTTATTCCCGGTTTCAGCTGTACCCATGCAGGTGGTAGCCTTCTTAGGCAGTGTAGTGCTACTACTTCCGCTAGGCTCGGTTGTCCCAGCTTCGGTAGTAGGCACGTGGACCTGGCTTGAGCCAGGTTGTGATTTTGACCTTACATTCTGTAGCACTTCGATTGCAACTGCGATCAAATGGGAGGTTGCAAGTGCCTACACCCATAGTGACCACCTTGCAATACAGTTTTGCATTACCCCGCCGGTTCGGTACACTATGCCAAGATTGCGGAATCGGGTGAGTGTCGCCTGGAAGACTTGGAAGATGGGTAATGAAACTTTGGACCTGTTCATCGCCGAGTTAGAGATGGCGACTGGTACTGCAAGTCAGCAATCACAGGGACTTATGCAAGGGCTATCAAGGATATGTAATGCCTCCATGCCTAGGAAAGCAAGAAGCAATGGCAGAAAAACCAACTTTTGGTGGTTGGATGAGATTGCAGAACTCCGCTCGCAGTGCTTCCAACTTCGTAGAAGATTCCAGCGCAGCAGAAGAAGGAATGCTGACTCTCGCGAAACCCTTCTTCTCCACGAGGAATTCAGACGTAAGAAGTCTCAACTCAGCAAGGAGATCTGTAGGAGCAAGCAGGATGCCTTTCGCAGACTGCTAGGGGAAGTGGATCATAATCCCTGGGGCAGCGCTTATAAAATTATAATGCGTAGATACAAGGGCCTCTTTAATATTCCTTCTTCCGTTGCTCTTATGGACAAGATAGTTGCCAGCCTCTTCCCGACAAGGGGATTGTTGAGGATACTCCGACCACTTGTGGTTGTAGAGGATGATATACCTCCTGTCAGCAGATCGGAGCTAGAAGCTGCATGAAAAAAAGCAGAGGTGAACAAGTCGCCAGGTCTGGATGGCATCCCTAATGCTGTTCTTAAAAGAACCATGGCCGCGAAACCTCACGTGTTCTGCGAGGTGTTCACAATATGCTTAAAAGAAGGTCTCTTTCCCAAATGCTGAAAGAATCAACGGCTGGTACTCCTCCCGAAAGAGACCCTACCCCCTGATCAATCATCTTCCTACAGACCCCTGTGTCTACTAAGTACCACTGGGAAGATCGTAGAAAGGATTATTTGCACTAGACTCCAGCAGTACTCAGAGGCACTAAATAGACTGGCCAAATTGCAATTCGGCTTCAGACCAAACAGAGGCACAGTGGGGGTGACATTGTCAAGGAGGCCCTAGGTTCGGTGAGTAAATCTATACTGCTTTATGCGGCTCCGATTTGGGCTGGGGCTCTCGCAACTAAGTCATACCTGCGAGGAGTATAGAGTGCACACAGAGTTGCGAACCTGAGGATTTCTAGAGCCTATCGGACAGTTGCAGACGATGCGGCGGGTGTACTTGCAGGCAGACTTCCAATTGACTTGGAAGCCTTGGCTGGAAGAGACATATACCTAGCCCGAGCAACTTCCCATAGAAATGGCAGTTTGGAGATCAGGTGCAGGTACTTAAACATATGGCAGCACAGGTGGAACAGTGCAGAGCCACTAATGACTCATCACATCCGACATAACTTGTGGCTCGGGCAATGAGTATCTTTTTGAAGGTTTTCTCCTCCTTGTTTGCATACAAAAAAAAAAAAAAAAAAAAAAAAATTTAATTGGTGTTAAGTTTCGTCACTATGGCTTGAATTGCTTGCTCAGAGTAGGTCGATTATGGTGACAGTGAAATGGTCGAAGTTTGCACAGGAATGATAGAAAGAAGGATATTTATTTTATTGACTCACAATTCAAAGTTTGACAAAGACTACATAATTAATTTTAAAATATGTCCAATTCCACATTTTCTGGTAGCCCGATACGCACCCAGGAACGGTGGCGGACAAAACTTTAGACTTTACATGCTCATCACATCGCTTAAGCTGGAAATACACAAACGACGTTATCTTGCAAATCAACTTTTGGTGCGTTCGTGCAGCGAATTACATAGCTTCGTCGAGAAAACTACAACGTCAAAAGTTCATCAACTTCGACTTCAACAGAATACAGTATTGGTAAATGGGAAAAGAACTGGTTTGTGAACCAAAAGAACTGCTTGATCGCGTGGTGAATCACAATAAACTGATTTGATAAATGGCAATTTCTTTACAGTATTTATGTTAAATTTGATAGCAGACTTTCCTATCTATTTAAAAAGTTATTCCAATTCAATTTATTACATGATTATAAAAATACATACTTCCTTTTTTAGGGTTCCGTACCCAGAGGGAGCTATTACTAAGCTTACGATGTCCGCCCGTCCGTCTCCTGCTCTATCTCATGAACCGTAATAGGTAGAGAGTTGAAACTTTCACAGAGTGTGTAATTCACTTGTGTGTAGAACGACAAATACTAAAACACATTTTTAGAAGCATTGTTCTTTAATATAACTTTTTGTTTAAAAATTTTATTAATAATTCAACTTTTAATACAGTTTTCTTCAATAATTACTTTCTTAAATTTTTAAATTCACACTTGTTTTTTGTTTACTGAAGTCAATAACGCTGAAGTCGTTTGTGTAATTCGACGTCGTTTGCAATGGTTGTTTGTCGATATTGCAGCTTATCGTTAAAGTCGTTTGGGTACAATCAGCTTAACAAATCTTAAATATCATTTAATGTATTTTAAATTGGAATTAAATAGTTATAATTAATCTTCTTTTATATTTTAGGGGATTTTCGAGATCTCTTTGTTAAGAATGGTGTAATAAAAAATCCTGAGAAGGCTATAAACGGTAAGTAGTGGTTGTAAATGTAATATGTATCTACTGCGTAAGAATGAGTTTTCTGTTCTTCATGGAACAATTTAACGGATACCATTATCCTGTTGGTTGTTGACTATTTATTTTGCTAAAGCTAAGTTTAAACCATTGGTAGATCTACCAACTATCAAACTCAGCAAATTCTCTGCAAACGATATGCAAACAGTAGAACTTCCAACGCAAAATTATCCCTTTACACTGTTGTTAGCTTATTGACCAACTTCATTTGCTGACAAATACCCTACAAAC
This sequence comes from Amiota mariae, assembly GCA_035041805.1. Classification (NCBI taxonomy): domain Eukaryota; kingdom Metazoa; phylum Arthropoda; class Insecta; order Diptera; family Drosophilidae; genus Amiota; species Amiota mariae. The sequence goes on from JAWNKV010000298.1 coordinate 215,219, forward strand.
GATTTATCTACCAACGTTGGTAGATCGAAAATTTGCCATTCACATCATTTGCCAGCTATTCATGTATGAATATTGGTAGAACCATTTGCAGAATTGTTGTAGTATGACATATAGAATTTTTGTTTTCAAGTGGTGGGTGCAAATATATGCAAAATATAGGCGTCCCTAAAACTTTTAAGCCGGTTAGCCTCAACTCATTTCTCCTCAAAACAATGGAGAAATTAATTGATAGGCATATAAGAGCAAGGTTTCTAAAGCAGGGGCGACTACACATTATTCAATATGCCTATCAAACGGGTAAGTCAACAACACATGCATTTCTTAATCTTACTAGGAAGATTGAAAAATCCCTTCCCTTCCTAGATATTGCCGGTGCTTTCGATAACACAGAATTCCGCTATATTAACGAGGCAATTCAACGTAAGGGTGTCGATCGGGTATCGGGTGTCGAATACAGGGTTCGTGCTGCAAAATGGTGTCCGCAGTGGGGGGTCCTCTCCCCACTACTGTGGTCCATCGCAGTGGACGAACTCCTCCAATTACTTAGCATGATTTCGAAGTACTGGGGTATGCTCACGATATTATTGTTCTCGTCTGCGGGAAGTTTGAGGACACTATCAGATCTACTCCAGGAATCGATAACCATAATTATGAAATGGTGTGCAGAAATAGGATTAAGAGTAAACTGAAGAATAACATAGTGACTTTTACCAAAGTGAGACGTAGGTCTCGGAATAGGGAACCTTCCATTCTTGGGGGGAAAAGTAAAGTTCTCTAAAGAATTGTGGTATCTAGGTGTCATACTTGATGAGAAGCTGCTTTGGAATAGTCACCTACAATCCACCATAAATAAGGCTAGGGCTACCATATGGACCAGCCACAGACTTCTAGGTAGAAACTGGGGTCTGAACCCGCGTACGTCACTGTGGCTATACACGGCTATCACCAGACCGATTATAACTTATGTTGCATTGCACCAAACTTGAAAGTAGTTGAGAGTACAAAGACTGGCTTGTGTGTGTATAACTAGTGCCATGAGGACAGCTTCAACAGCTGCTATTTAACTTACGGCCAAAACACCTGTTTATTAAGAAGGAAGCTATTTATGACTAAGCTCGTTCTATAATATTAAATGATGAAAAAGACTCAACAAATCTCATTCAAACCCGTGTAAGGGATGAGCTCAATCTGAGCAGATTCAATCTTACCATCAGTGATCTCTGTCCAACTAAATTCAATTTTTCAAAAAACTTTTTAGTGTCATTTCCGGACAGAGAAGAGAGGGAACGGGCATGCCCAAATACTCTCGTAATTCCCATGTGGTGGTATACGGATGGTTCCAAAACGGACACTGGCGTGAGAGCTGGAGTCCATGTAATAAAGAAGAATTAGTGTGTGCTACGGCTAATAAGCACATGCTCATTCATTCAGACAGCAAGGTTGCACTACAGGCACTCAACGCCTTTGAATTCAAATCAAATTTCAAATTTGGGACTGCCTAATGTTACTCATGTCATTAGCTTCAAATAACTACTGAAGCTTATACCTTGGGAACGGAGAGACAGATGAACTCGCCAGAAAAGGAGCTGCTCACGTTTTTACTGGGCCAAAACCATTCTGATTGATAAGTCGCATCAATATTGGGTTAATACTGAAAATAGGTTAATAATGGGTGGTGACTTAAACGCCAAATGTTGTACATACACCGGGGGTTAAGACTAACAACGACCAAAGGAAGAGAGCTGTATGACTCATTTCAAGAGAAAAGCTGCATTGCTGTATCAACAAGTAAACCAACATATTGGGCAACAGATCTACGTAAAAAACCAATTGTTTTTTTTTTTTTTTTTGATTTTTTTCATTGATTAAAAAGCTTCAACTGCTTAATACTCAATTCCATAGGGCTAGTTTGCTAGTAGCCAGCCAATACACCATCTGCAGTAAATTCGTCGAGTGTCATCATGTTGGCTAGTAACAATCTGACTGAAAACACTCTACACAGAAAAATTGAGAGCCATCCTACTTTACATGCTTACTCGCTACCGATTAGTGCTCTCATAGATACAAATTCTCTCTCATTTTCAATGTGAATCAGCATTGAGGCAGCTGAGAGTATTTCAGTTGTTTACAAAACTGCGGTACCCTTTGGAACAAATTTTGGTCGTCGCGGACCGAGGCCAACAGCTCCTGAACAATGTTAACGCGATGCTGTTTTTGGTTGAAATTAAGCAATTTTGGCACAAATTTCGAAGCGACCAGTCTTATGCCCAAATCGTTGATTTAAATAGAATAGCACGAGCCAATCGATATGTTTAGGTCCTCAGCAGATAACTGCAGCGGTACATACTTGGTATTTTTCTTACCCAAATACCAAAAATACAGCAAAAAAAAAAAGCGGTGTTGATATACTCATGGTCGTTTTATTGCGGTCATAGCACCAGTCGCTCTTATGTTCAATCAATCAATGTACACAGGTAACAACATAAAATGAAAAAAACAACCAAGTGCGAGAGCAAACAATACTCAACGTATGAGCGCAACAATATGACCATGAGTATAATCAACGCCGCATCTTTTTTTCGGTGTTTTCTGTATTTGGGTATGAAAAATACCAAGTACTCGTATGTATGCGATATATTGTTGTGAAATAAAACACAGCTAGTGATGACAAAAAAATTTTATATCGGTTAATGTGTCATACGGTTAATCGAATGGAACCTGTTATTAATTGTAAGTAATTAACCGGTTAATCGACATTTTCGGTTAATTGTTTGCATTAAGTCATAGCTTATGTCGAAAATCTGTTTTGAGATATTGCCCATTTTGTGTAAAGTAATTTCTGTTTGGTTTCATTTCATAAGTTGCTACACAAAAAAAAAATATATAAAAAATAAAATACATGCTAAATAAATCTTGTAAAATATTTTTATAAAAGTAGCTTTCACAACCTTTCTAACAAATATAAATTTTATTTATTCCCATAATTGTTTAAAAGAGTTTGAAAATTGGATTTGTGAAAAAATCATAAGTGTACGAATTTATAGTGTTCAGTGTGAACTATATATAACTATGGTTTTATACCAAATTTTTTGATTTTTTTTTTTAGCCAAAATACGTGTATTGAAGCGGTTAATAGCAATAGCGTTCAAACTCAATTCACTCAATTTTCGACATATGACTTATTGCCACAGATATGTAAAGGGGAAATTAAGAAATTTCACAAATAGGCTCACTTTTAAATGGAAGAATTGTGGAAGAAATTTGAAAATTTTCGAGGAAAGCAACCATGAATTAATTGTAAAAAAAAACTCCATGATATTGGACGTCCTGCAAAAGATTTTTTACAGTTGTCCATTAAAAGCCAAGTCAAAAAAGTATCAGGCCTGGTACAAGAAAGCGCTTGTAACGAATTGATTGTAGTAACGAGCTCCAGCGTATATAAGGCTGGAATGCGCAACGCATCTAAAGTTGTGTCATTACTGAATGCTGGCGAAAATGCTGCTGAAAAAAATTAAATATCTTGTGGAATGTGATTGACAATCTTCCTATAAAATAATCTCTTTACGTTGATGGAGGTTTCACAAAACACTCGTACAATTTAATGCGAGCTGGAGCCAAAGCCCGAATTGCCGACACTGTGTGTCCCAAAAATAACCGAACTTTATATTTAAATAATATAACATGCAGCGCCATCCATTTGCAGCATTAAAAAGATAACTTCATCATCTTTCAAGCGCACCTACATTCATGTAAATCGGATGACAGATGTGAAAGTTACAGTCATTTCAATAAAAGAAAAAAAAGTGCTAATGTAACAAAACAAAAATGAAACAAAGAGGAAATATAAAATTTTGTGTTCAACTTGAAAAAAAAATCGTTGAGACATACGAATTGATAAAAAAGTTTATGGTGATGATTGTATGAGTCGTACTCAAGTTTATACGTGGCTTACACGATTTAAAAATGGTCGTGAGGATTTAAATGACGACCTAAGGCCAGGACGTCCAGAAGCTAGTAATTGTGCAGAATTGGTGGAAAAATTCTGTGAAATCATTGGTATCGATGCAAATTTTACTACGAGAATGTTGGCTGAGGAATTAAATACGAGTAAAAACACTATTTGGAGAATTTTAACTGAAGATTTGGGTAAAAGAAAGTTCTGTTCGCGTTTTGTTCCACATGAATTAAATGAAGACTAAAAAATCGCTCGTGTGGACCACCTCACAAGACCAAAAAAGTGAACGAATTTTTGATGAAAAAACGGATTTCTCTCATCAACCATCCTCCATATTCGCCTGATCTTTCACCATGTGACTATTTTGTATTTCCAAAACTGAAAACCAAGATGAAAGGAGCATTTTATGATGATATCCCAGCCATTCAAACAGCCGTAACCGTGGCGCTGAAGAACATTCCTATAAATGGCATAAAAAAATCTATGCATGCGCTGGTTGATCGCGCCGAACTTTGTATTGAGTCTAATGGAACCTATTTTGAATAAATAATAACTTTCAAAAATAATATAATGTGTGTTTTATTCTTTACCCAAAAAGTTCGGTTATTTTTGGGACACACAGTGTACAGTGGTGTTCAAAACATTTGCAACTTAAATTGAGTTTCTACTAAAAGTCAATGTTTTAATATAAAATACCACACCAATTGAATTTTGTTGATATACTCATTTATGGTATTGTTTGTGTATTATATATAAAAAAAATTAAACATTAATTCTTAACTAACGGCAACAAAAAAACAAATTAACTGAAACAAAGTCAAAATCCAAGTGATCAAAACCTTTGTAACTTTTAAGAAATGATAACAAATGTACACTACATTATAATTGCTTAATATTTTGTTGCGTATCCTTTGTTTTTGATAACTGCAGCACATCTTCTAGGCATTGACGATACCAGCTTTTCAATATAATTGGTTGGAATTGCTCTCCATTCCTTTTCCAATTCCACGAAAAGCTCATCACCATTTCTGAATATTTTATTGCCTATTTTGCGCTTAACCATCATCCACATATTCTCAATCGGGTTGAGATCGGGAGTCTGCGCCGGCCATGGCATAACATCAATTTGTCTTTCTTCCAACCATGATTTTACAATTCTTGATGTATGCTTAGCGCCATTGTCGTGCTGAAATGTCCAATGCAATGACATTTCCCATTCAGCAACTGGAAGCATAACTCTATCTAAAATATCCCTATAGCATACGGCATTCATCGTTTCTCTGATTCGATAAATTGGACCAATAACATTGCCCGAGAAACACCCCCACACCATCACATTGCCTCCTCTGTGCTTGATTGTGCTAGTTGTGTACCTGGGATTGTATTTCTCACCACGCGGACGCCGAACTTAAGCTCTGCTGTTTGATCCTCGCAGGTTGAATTTGGATTCATCTAACCATAATATTGTTTTCCACTGCTGTTGAGTCCAATTTAAGTGTGAACGAGCAAAATTTAGTCGCGCTTTTCTATTTTTTACCGAGATAAATGGTTTTTTGCTACATCTGTAGCTGTCTATGCCGAACTGCAAGGCTCTCCTTTTTATAGTGGAGTAGCTAACTTTTAGTGGAATTTCACTTTTAACTTCTCTTATTTTTTATTTTATATAAAAACACTTGATTCGGTGATCTTCTCTTGTTGTTGTTGCTCTAGGTCTTCCTCCTCTATGAATTGAGTGGATATTGCCGGATTTGATAGTACGACATACCGTTGATTTATAAACAGAGTATTTCAACGATATTGCTACTTGTTGTGTTAAAATTAATTCAGAAATCACTTTTTGCATAAAACTGTGTAAACTGTTTGAACGCCAAAAATGCAATGCAAATTTGTGATGAAATTTAAAGAAATGACACTCAAAACGTTTGAAATAATGCGTTTACCGTTATATTCCAGTATAAAAATAGCAACAAGCATCATAAAGAGTAAGACAAATAACAGTTGCCAATGTTTTGAACACTTGCTTTTCGTTTCTTATTTTATAACGTTACTATTTTGTTGTTGTACGCTAGCTTCTCAAATTTATTTGTGCATATTTAAGAAGAGAAACAACTGAAGTTAAGAAAAAGTGAAAAAGTTAGTATAAAAAGATCATTTTGGGGAAGTAAATACCAGAGGAATGCATATTTCAAGTTTATTGCAAATGTTTTGTTAGTGATCCCGATAATAATATGAACGATGAGCATGTATTTATGGTTTGTTTTGTGCCATTGCAAGTGGAATTGGCATCCAACATAGTTTGGAAAAATCCACGGCCTTCTTCAACTCGCTACTGCAGACCAATTAAAATAAGCTGTCAAAAGGAAACAGAAGTTGTTAATGCAGAGGTACAGGGTATTCGAACTCAAATAACAAATTTGAAACCAACGAGTTTGAACAAGTTTCAGTTTCATCATCAGTTCCACATGACCTTGATAGATGGAAAAGTTTTTAGTACTATTGCGGAAACATCATCACAAACATTTGGAATATGTAAGGCCACGCCAAAAATGATGAATAATCTGGCATTCGTCAAAAAACTACCAGTAAAGTAGAATTTGTTTAAATATGGCGATCGACTCTACACGCTTGGATTCGTTGTTTGAGTGTATAATACATATATCCTATAGGATTCCCATTAAATCGTGGAAGATTCGCGGTCCAAATAAACAGATCTTTGAAGAAAGGAAAGCCATTATACAAACTGAGCTCAGAAAAAAAATGTCATTACTGGTAGACATACCAATGGCTGGTTGCGGAAACACAAATAGTGGCAACACAGCAAGAAGGTTTTTCCAACAACCTATGCTAGCTTCCCAAATAACAGGCAATGCTTTTCGGCAATATGCATTTGAAACAGCAGAAATTTTTGTGAATGAGTATCCATGGTTTCACATGCCGAATTCGATTCACAAAATGTTAATTCATGGTGCAGACATTATCAGTTCCACCTCATTTAGGAATAATTTTTTTTTGATTGATAATTTGCTTTATTCGCCATATATATTTACATTTGTAGTATTGCTTAAAGCTAGCAACTAATATTTATCAGAGTTTAGACTTACTGTACAGCTGAAATATTATAATTTTGGCTTAATTAATTTAATTATTAACATTTATTGTTGTTACGTTTAAATGGCATTAAAAACCTTGGACCAAAAAAAAAAAAAAAAAAACTTAAACTACTTAAATCTAAAGGAATGCTGGTACTTCATGAAAGCTAGTCGAAACCTAGGAGGGGAAGTACCTGTCCGCACGTAGCTGTGCAATATTAGATGTTTTTTGACTAAATTTAATTGTAGCACGAGAGATGAGCTCATCAATCGTTTCAACTTTTTCTTTTATATGCAAAAGTTTTGTTGCATAGAAGTATGGTAGGTCAAATATCATTTTCAAAATTTTGTTTTGGCCAGTCTGCAATTTTCTTATATGAGTCTTTGCACAGCCACCCCATATTTCAGACCCATATAACATAATTTTTATTTTGGATCGATAGTTTTGATCTGCGGTTGATAAACGGGTATAAGATACATACAGTTTTATTTATTTTGTCTATGGTTTTACTGATATGCTCACTGAATAGAAGTTTTTTATCTAGAATAACACCCAGATACTTAACTGAATTTTCCCATTAATGTTGGAGTTATTAAGTTGAAGCTCTACGCTTGGCAAAGACTGGCTTTCTTTTCATTGTGAAATAATTCGCTTTAGTTTTAATGGCATTTAGCTCGAGATAAATGGTTTTTTGCTACATCTGTAGCTGTCTATGCCGAACTGCAAGGCTCTCCTTTTTATAGTGGAGTAGCTAACTTTTAGTGGAATTTCACTTTTAACTTCTCTTATTTTTTATTTTATATAAAAACACTTGATTCGGTGATCTTCTCTTGTTGTTGTTGCTCTAGGTCTTCCTCCTCTATGAATTGAGTGGATATTGCCGGATTTGATAGTACGACATACCGTTGATTTATAAACAGAGTATTTCAACGATATTGCTACTTGTTGTGTTAAAATTAATTCAGAAATCACTTTTTGCATAAAACTGTGTAAACTGTTTGAACGCCAAAAATGCAATGCAAATTTGTGATGAAATTTAAAGAAATGACACTCAAAACGTTTGAAATAATGCGTTTACCGTTATATTCCAGTATAAAAATAGCAACAAGCATCATAAAGAGTAAGACAAATAACAGTTGCCAATGTTTTGAACACTTGCTTTTCGTTTCTTATTTTATAACGTTACTATTTTGTTGTTGTACGCTAGCTTCTCAAATTTATTTGTGCATATTTAAGAAGAGAAACAACTGAAGTTAAGAAAAAGTGAAAAAGTTAGTATAAAAAGATCATTTTGGGGAAGTAAATACCAGAGGAATGCATATTTCAAGTTTATTGCAAATGTTTTGTTAGTGATCCCGATAATAATATGAACGATGAGCATGTATTTATGGTTTGTTTTGTGCCATTGCAAGTGGAATTGGCATCCAACATAGTTTGGAAAAATCCACGGCCTTCTTCAACTCGCTACTGCAGACCAATTAAAATAAGCTGTCAAAAGGAAACAGAAGTTGTTAATGCAGAGGTACAGGGTATTCGAACTCAAATAACAAATTTGAAACCAACGAGTTTGAACAAGTTTCAGTTTCATCATCAGTTCCACATGACCTTGATAGATGGAAAAGTTTTTAGTACTATTGCGGAAACATCATCACAAACATTTGGAATATGTAAGGCCACGCCAAAAATGATGAATAATCTGGCATTCGTCAAAAAACTACCAGTAAAGTAGAATTTGTTTAAATATGGCGATCGACTCTACACGCTTGGATTCGTTGTTTGAGTGTATAATACATATATCCTATAGGATTCCCATTAAATCGTGGAAGATTCGCGGTCCAAATAAACAGATCTTTGAAGAAAGGAAAGCCATTATACAAACTGAGCTCAGAAAAAAAATGTCATTACTGGTAGACATACCAATGGCTGGTTGCGGAAACACAAATAGTGGCAACACAGCAAGAAGGTTTTTCCAACAACCTATGCTAGCTTCCCAAATAACAGGCAATGCTTTTCGGCAATATGCATTTGAAACAGCAGAAATTTTTGTGAATGAGTATCCATGGTTTCACATGCCGAATTCGATTCACAAAATGTTAATTCATGGTGCAGACATTATCAGTTCCACCTCATTTAGGAATAATTTTTTTTTGATTGATAATTTGCTTTATTCGCCATATATATTTACATTTGTAGTATTGCTTAAAGCTAGCAACTAATATTTATCAGAGTTTAGACTTACTGTACAGCTGAAATATTATAATTTTGGCTTAATTAATTTAATTATTAACATTTATTGTTGTTACGTTTAAATGGCATTAAAAACCTTGGACCAAAAAAAAAAAAAAAAAAACTTAAACTACTTAAATCTAAAGGAATGCTGGTACTTCATGAAAGCTAGTCGAAACCTAGGAGGGGAAGTACCTGTCCGCACGTAGCTGTGCAATATTAGATGTTTTTTGACTAAATTTAATTGTAGCACGAGAGATGAGCTCATCAATCGTTTCAACTTTTTCTTTTATATGCAAAAGTTTTGTTGCATAGAAGTATGGTAGGTCAAATATCATTTTCAAAATTTTGTTTTGGCCAGTCTGCAATTTTCTTATATGAGTCTTTGCACAGCCACCCCATATTTCAGACCCATATAACATAATTTTTATTTTGGATCGATAGTTTTGATCTGCGGTTGATAAACGGGTATAAGATACATACAGTTTTATTTATTTTGTCTATGGTTTTACTGATATGCTCACTGAATAGAAGTTTTTTATCTAGAATAACACCCAGATACTTAACTGAATTTTCCCATTAATGTTGGAGTTATTAAGTTGAAGCTCTACGCTTGGCAAAGACTGGCTTTCTTTTCATTGTGAAATAATTCGCTTTAGTTTTAATGGCATTTAGCTCAATTTTCCATTGATACAAATAAGATGACAGGGAGTCCAATGAGCTTTGTAGCTCATTTTGTATATCTGTGCATGTGTTATCAATACTGTAAAGAGCTGTGTCATCCGCAAAAATAAGTGAACTACATCTTTCAAACAAAGGGATGTCGTAAGTGTAAATATTATAAAGGATGGGTCCGATCACAGAACCCTGTGGGACACCAGCACTTTTTAGCTGACATAAAAGTACCTATGAGTTAGAAAGCTTTGTATTAATTTAGTAATGTAAGTAGGGGTATTACAAGATATTAATTTAAAAATCAGGCCATTATGCCAAACTGTATCAAAAGCGGCTTCTATGTCAAGTGTTACCATGCCAACTGACTTTTTAAGAGCCAAGTTCTCCTTGACATGTTTAGAAATTAGGTCAAGGGGTTGAATACTGTTAAGAAAAGATCGAAATCCGAATTGGACTGTTGGTAAAATAGAATTTTTTTCTAGGTGTAAGTTTAACCTGATCTTAATTAGACGTTCGAGGATTTTGGAGAAGCCGCATAGTAAGCTTATTGGCCGGTAACTATCTGGAGAATCGGGAGGTTTTCCTGGCTTTGGAATGGTGATAATATTAGCGATTTTCCATTTTAAAGGAAAGTATCCAATTTTAACACAATGATTTAAAATTTTTGTGAAGAAAGCCATAGTCTCACAAGGTATTTATTTAAGGCAAATATTAGGAATTTGGTCGATACCCGGAGATTTTTTTATTTTTAAGTGATTTTATGATAACCTGAATTTCCTCAGATGTGATTTCAGGGTCAATGAGGTCACAAAGAGAATTTCGCACAATTTCAGATGTGGTCGAGTCAGAGTAGGTCTCAGTTTGATGGTGTTTAGTCTCAAATATGTCGGCAAGTAAGTTAGCCTTTTCTAATTTAGTATTGTAAACACTGTCATTGAAGCTGAAACTTGGAATAAATTGTTTTTTGTTTTTGATGATTTTTGTGAGTTTCCGAAAGGGTTTGGTACTTTTGCCTAATTTAGACAATTTATGATTCCAAGAGGCATTATTTAGTTCAAATAGCTTCTTTCGAATTTCATAATTTAATAAATTTACTCTGGCTTTAAAGATGGGTTGCCTGGTTCTAATCCATTTCCTTAGGGTTGTGTTTCTTAGAGTAATGATGTTTTTAATGGATGGTGGAAGTTTACGGACTATTGGCTTAACTAGCTTTGCAGGTACTGACTGTTTAATAGCATTTATTATATCTATTTGAAGTATGTCGGCCATCGAGTCAATAGTTTCAGAATCAGATTCTGAGTTCTGAAAGAAGTGAAGATTTTCATGAGATGAAGCACTAAGGAGACGCTTAAACTTCCTCCAATCAGCTTTTGAGTAAAGCAAATATGTTTCAGGTTTAGTAATTTTAACTCTTTTACTGAATTTGAATAAAACGGGGAGATGGTCAGATGAAAGCTCTGCATGAACAACAGGCTCAGAAAAGTTTGTCGGAGAATTTGTAAGAAAGTTATCAAGAGTGGACGGTTTACCTTTATAACTTGCCGGGATATAGGTTGAGTCTTTGGGGAATAGAATGGAAAATTTCCCTAAGGACAAGAGCTCATGAAGGGTATTACCAAAAGAGTTCGCCCTGGAACAGTTCCAGAATTGATTTCTGCAATTTAAGTCACCACCCACTATGTAGTCACCATCTAATCGAGATATTTTAAGCAAGTCGGACTTAAACATACTTTTAATGTGCTGGGTTGTCAATGAAGTAATGCAATGATTGTTTAAACATTTGGCTGAAGGACCAGGAAAGTACGCCGAATAAATTTTGATCGATTTATTGGAGTCGGTGTATATTTTGATGGCAATGTTTTCAATAAAATGTGTGTTTAAGCTTTTGATTTGTTCATGCTTTATAGACTTGTGGACAATAATAGCAACACCTCCGCCTCTATTAGTTGCACGATCATTTCTATAGACAAGGTAGATAGGAATGGATAATTTGTTATTATGCGTTAGCCATGTTTCGCTAACAAGACAGATTTGAATTTGATTTTTGCTGAGGAAGTCAACTAGTTCAAGTCGCTTTGCAATGACGGCACGAGCATTCCATGCCATAATATTTCGATAATCTACATTATTTATTACTATAGACATATTTAAGTACTAATTGTGTCATAACATTAAATTGCTCACTCTTATTTGAACATCTTTGGAGTTTGTCCATAAGCTCTGACGTAATAGAGGTTATTTCTTCAAACGAAAATAGATCGGCGTTCGATTTATCAGCTGACTCTATTGTCGTCTTCATGTATGTGGGTGGTGCTCTTTCTTGGGAGCCGACGGGAGCGTTCCTATAGCTTAGAGCAGGCAATTTACTTTTTATAACTGGAGTATTTGTTGTAGTATTAGGAGCAGCGCTAGTTCTGTAATTATTGTGCTGGTAAGTACCGTTGAGTTGAGCTGGGTTGTTGTGGTTTAAGTATTGTTTGGGGTTTGGCGACCTCTTTTAAATCAAAGCAATATACGAAGCCCGGCAAGGGCAGGCAGCGTCGGTAGAAGGGTGAGCACCTCTGCAGTTTACACAACTGGGCACAATGACGTCTTATGGCGGCCGGCGCAGAAAGCACACGATGTGGCGACATTACAACTGTTTGACCCGTGTCGAAAAAGTTGACAGTTGTAACATTGTGTTAGTTTGCTGACTTCGTTTTATATTCCCAACGAACCTTAGTATGGTTGATGTACGGATGGTCTTTCCTCAGTTTTTGAAGAGTTGTAGATTTGTTTACCAGATATACTACATATAACAGAATTTTAAAACCAGCTCTTGTTGTGAAAGAACAACATCATTGCATTGAGACCATGAGAAATTAACATTGTTTTAATCTCGTCATTAGGTAACTTATCTAGACCAGAGAGGACGGCTTTAAATGGCTTAGTTTATCTGTTCTCATAAGAGAAAAACTCACAATTATCGCTTTTGAGTTGATCGCAAATAGTGTTGTGGCAGTCAAGGTTATTGACAAATATTTTTATGCCAATTGATATGGTTTTAATGTAATATGTGTCGATTTTCATTTTCTTTAGCGTATCATGAATATATCTAGAGCTTTTCTTTAGCACAGTAATAGGTGGAATTTTAACTGTAGTTGTGACTGGAGGTACAGAATCATCATCTTCACGATCTATTATTTGTTCATCTACAGTAGTTTCACTGTCAATGATAGTTGTTAGTGGGCGATAATAATTGGTGTAGCAACTATCAGCATTTGAAATAGTTGTATTTTTGTTTAATCGCATCTTCTTATTTTTGTTTGACCAGTGTTCTTGTACTGTAGTCTGTGCCGTTTTATGTAATTTGCTTTGTTGCTTTTTGGTGTTGTTTTACGTTTGTTCTGTCAGTTTGTCCGGTGATTGCGTTTTGCGGTTTCTTTTACCGCTAGCACTTTGTACTTGCTTTAGTATTTTTGTTGTGGGAGTAACTGTCGCTGATGTGACCGATGACGCGATCAAATCCTGATTTGGCGAATTGTTGTTGTTGTTGCGATTTTGTGTAGTGGTGCTAGTTGTTGTTGCAGTAACTGCATGCGACGAAACGATCGTTGCAGTTGCTGAGTGCATTGTTGTTGATGCTGAGTTAGTTGTTGCTGTATAAGATGGGCTTTGTGTGTTGTTTGTTGCAGTTTTTGATACAGTTGTTTCCGGTGTTACATCAAAAGGAGTTTGCGGCGAAGGGCACTGCGCACTCCATGGTAGTGAGTGTCTGTTACTTAAGCACAGAGCAGGACTAGCTCTAAGCCCAGGCGAGTTTGTGCTCAGAAGGGGAACATTATTTTTATTTCTCTGTTCAGTTGAGACGAACGAGAAATAAGCGTTTCTCGTTGTCTTTGATGGTGGCTTTTTACTCTTTTGATGAGCAGAGCTCATATTAGCACTATAGTTTTAGTTTCCAATTGAATTATTGTATATTAATTTTAATAATAAAAAACAACGTTTAGAAAAACTTAAAAAGTTAAATACACACATATATTTGAGCGGTAAACACGTCTTGGTTGTTTGAATGCTCAACTTCGAATGAATAATATTGAACAGTTGAATAATTGGATACAGAAGCTAAAATCTTGTGCAGTGTACAGAATTATACAATGGTAGCTTAGATTCTGAATAATTATTCTTATAGCTTAAAATTATTTAATTTTTTTTTTTTTTAAATTAGTGTTCAAAAAAAATTTGAATTAAAAAAAAAACAAAAACATTTATTATTTAAATTCCTTGCTTTTTTCTATATATCCTTAAAAAAACAGATTACGGATAACTCTTTTACTTTTGACGATATTAATTTAATTCCGCTAGATCGCCCGTTTGACCCACTGTGCGTCATCTCAAAAGACTACATCCTAATGACCTCCCTACAAAGAGAGTATAATCTATAGCAAGCAATTTATTCTTATTTAATTAATTTACATTAATATCAATCATTGTGTACTACTACACCTACTTTTTACATGTGCGGTGTATTTATGATCTGGTGTTTTAGTGATCCGTTGTTTTCATGTGAGGTGTTTTAGTGATTCGGTGTTTTGGCAAAAAATTTTGTGCAGGTACTACTTATACTCAAACACTTAAGTAAATATATGACTGACACCGCAAGATTATGTGTATTGTAAATGCATAGACAAACTAGTATGCGGTGGCGATCACACCGCAACCGCATTTATAGGGAGTATACTTATAGTCACAAATATACGCACTCGTGCAGTTCTCTGGTCCTCAGCAACTTCTCTAACGGTGATTCGACGATTGACACGCTAATCGTCATTCACGTTTTCTCGGCCCTCTGATAACATTTTGTACCACCGATAAACGTTGCTTTGGTCCAAGGTAACTTCACCATGTGCCACAGTCAACATTTGGAATTCGTCTGCGCATTTAATTTCGTTTTCCACATTTGGTAGATTCGTTTGATGCATTATTTGGAATAGGCAAAAATCGAAGACTTGCCAAAACACGTGCACCCAAAATAGCTGTTAAATATTAACTAAACATTCAAAATGGCCGACCTTGTCAGCATAAGTGAGCGACATGAGTAACATAACGCCACAAAAAAATCGAGAATCGGATATACTTACATAGCTAATGTAAATTCAAAATTGGAGATATTTTGAGCAAACCTCTTATACTGATCAACTATAAACCAAAGCATTTATTTCTTACTATAGTTATCATAAGCCACTTGTTTCTTTTCTTGAAAATGAAAAAATGGAATAATACTTAATAATTAATGAAATGTAAAATAACTTTTAACCTTCATGTGCCCGGATGACTACATTTGTAGTAATTTTGCAAAGAATATTAAAACAAAAAAAAATCCATAACAACTGGGTCCGAGGCTTGCAGTAGCTTTCTACAAATCATTTCTAAACAGATTTATCCATTATTAACATAAAAAAATAAAAATTGTAAGACTCTCATACAATACTTTTCAAAAAGATCATCCCGCGGCCAAAATAAATGTTTTTGTTATTTGTTTTGTTCTTAGCTTTCTTTTTTTTTACAATAATAGAATTGTATGTGCATTTTTTCATATAAGAGTTGTCTAATTCGCGTCGTTTTTCATTTTGATTCCACGTGCTTTTATATTTTGCTGTGCTTATTTAAATATTCTGAAGTTGTGAAATATTTGGACTACATGTGCTTTGAGTATATTTATGTATAATATTCAAAAAGTTGTCAAAACGCAGTTCAAGCCAACCGAACCTAGTCATCAAGCGATTAAAATATGAAGAGCTCCAATAACATATACAGAATATTCTGCGGGATCTTGATGAATAGGAAGACGGTCAAGATTTTGATGGTGATGTACAACCTGAGCATAAGTCTAGTTCAAGCAATGTTTCTAGAGTGGCTACAAGTGGTACAATTCTAATGAATCATGAAGAATCGGATGCCGAAAACGAAATTTTGCTTGAAGAAGTACTAATATGTAGTTCAAAGAGAGCGGATGTGTTTATTTTTATTCTAACAAATATTTAAATTTTTACTTTTTTATACTTCAATTTATAATTAATACTGTTTTTATAATTGTGAACAATATTAATTTGATCGTGTTCTCGGGTTAGCTAGTGGTGCATAAGTTTTAATAGTTTTAAATTATTTAATTATTATCATTTATTTAATCTTTGGTTTTGCTCTGTGCAATTTGTTGCTTTTCCAGTGCTTAACGTTGTAAGTAAATTTATTTTTTTATTTTTTTGTTGTAATCTTTGCTTTGCTTATACTTTTGCTTCTCTTTAATGCTCTTTCATTCTTTCTCCCTCTAAAAATACTCTTTTTTCTTGAGTGCAGTGAGATTTAAATTAATTTGCGCGAAATATTTTGATTGTAGAAAACATAATTACGTATCAACTTATTTTTTTACTTATTGTGCATTGCATTTTAAACTTTTTGGAATTTTGTAAATACAAATTTTCCTTAAATTAGCGTTTACAAATTCTTGGTCTTGTTTCTGTGCATTTTGTTGTTTTTTGGTTTGCTGTCAGACTGGTTTTGGTTTACATTTGCTCTTATACTTAGCACAGTGCCTGCGGAAAGTGTAAATTTTTCTTTTAAATTTCATTTTTGTTTTTTAATTATATTAAACATTTATATTTTTTATTGAAAATGCATTGTTGTATTATAAAGTGTAAAAGTAAATCATTTACTCCTAAATGCCGCACTGTAGCTTGTTGGTTGTGTGATAATGCGGCCCATGTTACCTGTGCGGATATCAATGGAAGAATTGCCGATATTATTGATCAAAATATCGGCCTTCGCTGGTCTTGTCCAAATTGTCGGTCTGATGAGATAGATTTTCGTAAATCTGTTACGTTAATGCGTAATGCTTACAATGATCTAGCGAAAGACTTTCGGCGCTTGAATCTTTTAAAGATATTAAAATCTTCGATATATCGCCTAAACGAAAGCGGCGTCATTCGCCCAAATCAAAAACTTCTTTCTCACTTTTAAACATCCATCAACCCCCACTATTTCTATACCTACCCCCACTATTTCTATTCCTACCCCCACTTTTTCTATTCCTACCCCCACTATTTCTACACCTACCCCCACTATTTCTATACCTACACCTACTTTTACTACACCAATGGGGCAGATGGAACTACCGGTGAACTTTCATAAGAATTCTTATGCATCTGTTGTGCAGCATGTTGCGGCAGAAATAGCACCTACTAGCTCAAACACTCGAGCTTCAATTGGTCCTAAGCAACTTGTCGCTGTTCCTCCTTCTAAATGTATTTTTGTGTCTAGGTTAACTGAAGATACTTTGGAAGTCGATATTAATCACTACATTCTATCTAAACTGCCAACAATTACAAATGTGAATACCACTAAGTTTAAATTTTCTTTTAAAAGGACAATTTCGTCTTTTAAAATATCCGTTCCCCCTGAATACTGTAGTGAACTGTTAGGTTTGAACTTTTGGCCGGCCGGCTGTGTTGTTCACGAATATAACTTTAAAAAACGTGCAAACACTGGTGTCATTGCCAAACTCCCACCAACAAAGTCTACAAAAAACTGATTTCTAGTCGCCCTCAAGCAGCCCTTCCTATGGATCCATCTAACCTCAGTTTGATCATACATTTTCAAAATGTTAGAGGTTTAAACTCTTAAGTGAATAGACTTTTCACTAATAGTTTCTCTTTTCATTCAGATGTAATTGTGTTTGTAGAAACATGGCTTCGTCCAGATGTTCTGAATTCCGAATTGTTTAACAATAATTACTTAACGTTTAGGAAAGATCGATTTGATCGTGTTGGTGGTGGAGTTCTGATTTCTGTTAGAACTTCTTACTCTTCTGACTTGGTGTCTATTGATAATATTGATGACATTGAGTTTATTTGTGTAAAGATTTCATTTTCCAATTCCAATTTATTTATTACATGTTCCTATATACCACCTGCTTCTGATGACTCTGTTTACTTATCACATCTGACAGCTATTAAGAAAGTTCTGTCTTTTATCAAAGATACTGATAAGGTCTTAATCATGGGAGATTTTAATATTCCAAATATTTGTTGGACAGCCTCGGATAATTGTAACTCTGTAATATCATCAGTAAGCTGTGAGTTTGTCGATTCATTGCTGGATCTTTCCTTTCAGCAAGTAAACTACATAGCTAATAACATTAACCGAATTTTAGGTTTGGTCTTTACCGACAGCACAAATGATGTTTCCTTGTTTCGAAGTAATCCTCTTTCCACTCCAGAGGATGCTTATCATCCGACTTTGGAATTAAACATCTTTCTGAATGGGCTTGGATTTCGTTCCAATAATCCCTCTAATTTGCTTTCTACGTCAAGACGTGTTTTCTGCTTCAAACAAACTGACTTCTTTAAGCTAAATTCTCTTCTTACAGCCACTGACTGGTCTTATTTGTATTCATGTGATGATGTTGAACTAGCTGCAAAGTTTTTTTATACAACTATGAAAAATCATTTCAAATTATGTGTTCCGAAAATTAAACTGAAATATAACCCACATACGCCACCTTGGTTTTCTCGTGATTTAATTAAATTAAAGAATTTAAAAAATAGACTATTTAAAAAATTTAAAAGGTCCGGTTTGTCTGCTGATTATACTAAATACGCTATATCCCGCTATAATTTTCAACACCTAAACAATTTCTGCTATCAGTCATACGTGACACATGTCAAAGAGGATATTAAAAGAGATCCTAAAAAGTTTTATAACTTTATTAACATGAAGCGCAGGTAGGATATATTCCCATCCTGTATGAAATTAAATGGTGTTGAATGTTGCATCGATGGAGAAATTTCCAATCTTTTTTCGAACTTTTTCCAAAGCACTTACACAAATTTCAATAATGATTGTAATACTCCATACCCATATCATATTCATCAATTTAATATGCCAGTTATTGATTGTGATACAGTATTACAATATTTAAAATCTTCTAAATTAACGTTTTTACCGGGACCAGATGATGTACCTAGTTGTATTCTAAAGCGATGTGCTGATGCTTTGCTTACACCAATCTGCAAATTGTTTGACTTATCTCTGAATACCTCTGTATTACCTAATATTTGGAAGCAATCCTATATTATCCCCTCCTTAAAAAAGACAGTAGAGCTAATATATCAAATTACCGAGGAATAGCTTAGCTTTACGCTATGCCGAAATTGTTTGAACATATTATCACCGATCAGGTAGAGCATTTCCTTCTTCCTTTATTAAGTACTTCACAATACGGTTTCACCAAGAAGCATTCGACTACAACCAACTTATTAGAATTTACTTCATTAGTCAATTGCAGTTTTACACAACAACATCAAATGGATGTCATTTACACAGATTTTAGTAAAGCTTTTGACAGTGTTTGTCACTTCGTACTCCTTAAAAAACTGAATACCTTTGGTTTTCCTCCCAAGTTAGTTAACTGGATTACATCCTATCTAACTTCCAGAACCCAAAGAGTTATTTTTAAAACAGCTATATCTAAGACTATTTGTGTAACTTCTGGTGTCCCTCAGGGTAGCCACCTTGGCCCATTATTATTTAATATTTTTATAAACGATTTGCCATCTGCCATAAAGCATTCTAACGTCTTAATGTACGCTGATGATGTTAAGTTATGCTTATCTATCTTATATCCGGTCCAACAAATGTTTGTTCAAGAAGATCTTGATTCCTTATCTCAGTGGTGCTCTAAAAATTATCTTTCGCTTAATTGTGACAAATGTAAAAATTTAATTGCAAAAAGCTACCACATTAATGATCACATTCTAGAACGTGTCACACAATTCAGTGACCTGGGTGTGTTGATGGATCCAAACCTGCATTTTGGGTCGCATATTTCTTGTATCACATGTAAAGCTAGGGGTGTTTTAAGATACATTAAACGTTGGTCTAAAGAGTTTAATGATCCTTACACCACCAAATTATTATTCACTTCATTGGTTAGACCAATACTTGAATATGCTTCATGTGTATGGGATCCACAGTTTAAAAAGTATAGTGAAAGTATTGAGTCTGTTCAAAAGCAATTCTTGCTTTTTGCACTGCGTCACTTACACTGGGATCCCAATATAAACCTTCCATCTTACAAAAGCCGACTTAAACTAATTCGCCTCCCGACATTATCCAGTCGCAGAACGACTCTTGGTGTCACATTCTTGCACAATCTAATTGTAGGCAGCATCTTTTCCTCTTCCTTGCTTGGTAGTATTAATTTTAATGTTCCTTCCCGGGTTACTAGGAATTATTCTCCTATACTTGTTGGTACATGTAAGACTACTTATTTGCAGCATGATCCTTTTCGTGTTTTATGTCAGTCTTACAATCTTTACTATGACCTTGTATCTAATTCTATTTCTTCCGTTCATCTAAAATCTAATCTCTTAACTCTCCTTAACACATAGTATTATTTTAACTATTTTAACTTTATTTAAATTTATCTTTATAGTGCTTTATGATTAGTATAAATGGCTGATGACATTAGGTCTGTAGCCTTATAGTAGTCAATTAATTTCTTTTGCATGTTACTAACCTCCAGTAGTTCAGTACCGAAGTGACTTGTGGTCGATACCCAGTCTTGTTCGGTTTTTAATGGAGCCCAGCTCGCGTGGTCTCTGAGGGGGGAAAGTGGCGTGGGATAGAAAAAAAAAAAAAAAAAGTTGATGTTCAAAGTGATAAGCAGGAAGAAGGAGTTTTATTTGAAGGAGGTTTTGAACCCAATTGCGATGCAGATGAGAATGCAACACCAACCACGTACCCGTCCTCTGGTACATTGGTTTCTAAAGATAATACGACCTGGATTATGAATCTGCCTAATGAAGTAGTTCGCTTATGTGCTCACAATTTGTTCCGTGGCATTGCTGTTGGTCTCATAGAGTCTGCCGTGTTTGATTTAATATTCACACCAACGATGCTTGAACAAATTCGCATTGATACAAACGAAAGAGGACATTGAAAAATTGAATGATCAAAACCCCACAGGAAAATAAGAGAATTTGGAATGTGGTAACAACTATTCAATTAAGAGCATTTATTGAGCTGTTAATTTTGGCAGGAGAAAATAAATCGAACGATGAGGATGTAGATATCCTATGGAGTTCAGATGCACTGTGCTTTTACCGTGCTGCAATGGCGAAAAATCATTCAAAGAAATATTACGATTTATTAGGTTTGATACTCAGTGCACTAGAGCTACTCGGTTGGTGAATGATAAAGCTGCTCCAATTTCTGCATTATGGTTACAAATGAACATCATTTTACGCAAGTATTATCAGCCTTGTGGAGAAATAAGAGTGGATGAACAATTATTTGCATACCGCGGAAGAACTACGGGCCCCGACCACTATTAATTCGCACGGCACACTTTTATACGCTTGTGCAATGTTTAACATACGATATTTTCAATGCTAATGCAGATATCACCTACAAATATAATGTTTCTGAAAGACAATTTTATTGTCTTTACGATAGAAGAAAAATATAAAAAACCACTAACTTTGGCTATGCCGAAGTTGTAAAACTCTTCACACCACAAATAGTAGTCCGAGGGTCTTGAGAAGGTGGTTCGACATGTTTCAGACACTTATATTGTCCAACTTTCAAGTCGATAGTACAAAAAACAAAAAAGGTTTTTCTAATAAGATCTTTCATTTGGTTGGTCCGATTCGGCTGATTCTGACAAATGTACTGCGTATAGTAAAAAGAAAGCTCCATGCATCTCTCGCGCTCAAAAACTGAGTTTACATGCATACAGACAGACAGACGGACATGGCTAGCTCAACGCGTCTCATCGCGCTGATCAAGAATATATATACATACTTTATGGGGTTTCCGATGTCTCCTTCTGTGTGTTACAAACTTCATGACAAACTTATAATACTATTCACTGCGTGAAGAGTATAAAAATGAAAAAAGTGAATTTATTGAAATAAATGCACGAATTGCAATAAACAATATATTATTCAACCTTCTATTTGCTGCAAGTCCATTTTTATTTGAATTCGTTTGGTAAATCATTTCACATTTGGAAAGAGTTGGCAGTCACAATAAAAACAGTGCTGTAGTTCTCACTGGGGATAGGAAAGTCTGCCATCAAATTTAACATAAATACTGCAAAGAAATTGCCATTTATCAAATCAGTTTTTTGTCATTCACCACGCGATCAAGCAGTTCTTTTGGTTCACAAACAGCTGTTTTCTGGTTCAGAAACCAGTTTTTTTTCCATTCACCAATACTGTTTTCTATTGAAGTTGTTCAACTTTTGACGTTGTTGCGTTCGCGAGCAAGGTATGTAACTCGGTCCATACGATTTCATACATTTCAAATTCTGTGTTTTGCCGCACGAACGCAGAAAAAGCTGATTTGCAAGTAATCGTCGTTTGTGTATCACCACCTTTAAAATTTGCTTCAAAATGTTTTCTGCAATGATCAGGTGTTTAATGTAGAGAATGACCAAAAACTTGGCCACACCGACAGTATTTTCCCAGCCCTAGCTTAAACTTATAGTGGCTTTACAGTGAGCGAAGATTCGAATCTATGAAATGATGATGCGACAATGATTCGAGTTTCATTTGACAACAACAACAGGGAAAATGACATAAATTAGGGGTTGTTGTTGTAGAGAGATTCGATTGTGAGATGCTAATCTCAAATAGATTCGCAATGATCCGGTTTTTTTGAATGGTCAGTCTTAACAGGGCTGGGCAATTCTTCCATGTAGGTTGGCAGCATTTTCATAATTTCGTCGTTTTTTGTGATTGTCATGTGTCTTCTTCTTCATTTTTTGCGCGTCGCACATAAAACAGCTGATCATTGCACAAAACAATTTGAAGAAAATTTCAAATTGTAATTTTTTCTTTAAATATTAATAAAATGAGTAGGAGTAATGAAAAAGGAAGCTGCAGGTATTATTTGCATACACTCCAAATTGTTCTCAATCATATATTTTTCACAAAATGTCCATTTTAATTATCACCCCGCGATCAAGCAGTTCTTTTGGTTCACGAACAGCTGTTTTTTGGTTCAGAAACCAGTGCTTTTCCATTCACCAATACTGTTTTCTGTTGAAGTTGTTCGACTTTTTGAGTTGCTGCGTTCGCGAGCAAGCTATGTAACTCGGTGCATACGATTTCATACATTTCAACTTTTTTTTTTTTGACGCACGAACAGAGCAAAAGCTGGTTTGCAAGAAAACGTCGTTTGTGTATCTCCACCTTTATAGTCATTTACACTGCTTCAAATTTGTTATTTTTAAGCAGGTGATTACTTTGCTTTTTTTTATGCAGTCAGTTGTTTTTTGTTTTGGTTTTACATACAAATGGCACGTTGTGGCTAATTGTGAGAAATTAAAATAGAAATTGTGTGAAAAATACATAATTAAAAACAATTAGCAGTGTATGCAAATAATTCTTGCAGCTTCCTTTTTCATTCCTGCTACTTATTTTATTAAAATTAAAATTCAAAATTTACTTTTAATTGTTTTGTGCAATGATCAGCTGTTTAATGTTGGAGCGCAACAAAAAAGGGGAAAGAAAACCGAAAATGACCTAAAAAAAGAAATTGCGTGACTAACGCGACTGACCATCCTCAATTCTGTATTAAAATTCGATCAAATCTTGATCCGATTTTGATTTGCATCATATTCTACAACAACAACCCCTGAATGAAGTCATTTTTACTTGGGGTTGTTGTAGATTTTGATACAGATCAGCGCTGCATCACCATTGATTTGAATCATGTCCCAGTGTGAAAAAGCTAAAAGTAAGAGTTCATTTTCAAAAACAGGATACCTTTTTTAGAAATGCCCGGAAAACCGACTGGGCGTCACATTGTTTTTTTTTTTTTTTGGGCAACGGGAAACTGGTTCGAAGATTTAAAATTTTCGACAGCTGTATCCTCACAAACAATTGGGAAAGTAGTCATTCTCAAACAATAAACAATTATTGCCGCTCGATCTTCACACCACACCACAACATTCAAAAGAGAATGAAATTTAGTATAAGGTTGTACCAACTTGCCCATACATTTTGCGACTGAGCCATACAATTTCGGCAAAAAATAAAAAATTTTTAAATTTTCATCCAACCTGCATTCAACCAGCTTTTCTCTTCCCTGCTTACGCTGTGCGTGCCTACAATCAGTGGTCCATTTCATTCCATGAAGTTGTACAGATCGCATAATGTGTGGCCTGCTTAATAGTGTTTGACCAGCCACAGCAACGCGTGGGGTGTACAGCAAGACCACACACCTTCACATAAAAATATAAATGAAAAAAATTTCCAAAAATTTGCTTGGCGACACACATGTCGTGTAAACAAATGCTAAAAACAATGAAGAAGAATCAACGATAACAAGCGACAGAGAGAGTCCCCTCGTGTAGAACAGGCCTTACCAATTGTTTTTGTTATCTATAGTATTAATAAAATATTTTGTCTTGTTTTGTTTGTATAGATACTCGTAGTTTTAAGAATGTATTTACTACTTAAATTTAAATATTTTTTTTTTTAAATATGGCTTTATTTTTAGCGCTCACGCTTACTTGCTATTGTGACGGCAGTTGCCCTGAAAATGCTGTGAACGGTACCTGCTTCACTCGGCCTGGTGGTTCCTGCTTCAGCGCCGTTGAAGAAGTCTATGATGACATAACTGGAACTTTTGAAGAGGAAAGAACTTTTGGATGCATGCCACCTGAAGAATATGGTGGTCTCTTGATGGTAAGGGGTGATATAAGAGGTACGTCAAAATTAAATATTAATCTTTTCAATTTTTGATTTAGTGCAAGGTGGCTACTGTACCTCATTTACATGGCAAGAATATTATTTGCTGTGAGTCAGGTGATTTTTGCAACATGAATCTACATCCAATCAATACACCGAAAATAATAACACCAGCAACCGATTTACCAATATACCCACAGTCCGTGCATACAATGGCATTAATTGCCTCAATAATAACTTGTTTTTTAGTTTTTATAGTGGTTGTTGCTATTGTTTGTCTGACATATAACCGGCGAGAAAATTTGCAAAAACAACATCGACTAATTAATTCTATGAGCAATTCGCAATTACTGCCACTTTCTCAAATTGTGGAGCAAAGCTCGGGTTCCGGTTCGGGATTACCGTTGTTAGTTCAACGCACTATAGCAAAGCAAATTCAAATGGTACATCTCGTAGGAAAAGGACGATATGGTGAGGTTTGGCTAGCCAAATGGCGCGATGAAAATGTTGCTGTTAAGACGTTCTTTACCACCGAAGAAGCATCTTGGTTTCGCGAAACAGAAATTTACCAAACTGTTCTAATGCGTCATGATAATATTTTAGGTTTTATTGCAGCTGACATAAAAGGCAATGGTAGTTGGACACAGATGCTGCTTATTACTGATTATCATGAAATTGGTAGTTTACACGACTATCTATCAACGTCCGTTATCAGCCCTCAGAAATTGCAATTGCTTGCATACTCGCTAGCATCAGGTTTGGCACACTTGCATGATGAAATTTTTGGCACACCTGGTAAACCGGCTATAGCACATCGTGATATAAAGAGTAAAAATATATTAGTAAAGCGCAATGGCCAATGTGCTATTGCAGATTTTGGTTTAGCAGTAAAGTACATATCTGAATTGGATGAAATACATATTGCGGCTAGCACACGCGTTGGCACCCGGCGTTACATGGCACCAGAAGTTCTAAATCAACAACTTAACCCACAACAGTTTGAAGAATTTAAACGTGCTGATATGTACTCAGTTAGTTTGGTGCTTTGGGAGCTCTGTCGTCGATGTTATACTCCGGTCTCCGGTTCTAAGTCAACCATTTGCGAAGACTATGAACTACCGTACCATGACTATGTACCCAATGATCCAACATTTGAAGACATGCATGAAATTGTTTGCGTCAACGAGTTACGCCCACCTATTGCTCCACGTTGGCAGGAGGATGACGTGATCGCCACAGTTGCAAAAATTATGCAAGAGTGCTGGCATCCGAACCCAACAGTGAGGCTTACAGCGTTGAGAGTAAAGAAAACGCTTGGGCGACTTGAAACAGATGGTATGATCGACTTTTCAATGAAAGTCGTATAGTTTTCTGTATTCTAACTAGTAGTAAATAGATTAAATCAACTTATTTAACTGTAATTAACTTAAGTTCTTAATCTTAGAGAAATAATTAAAGGAATTCCTACTGTATATTGCCGATTAATTGTTTTATTTATTATTCCTTTTTATGAACAGCTGGTTCTTGTAATGCACAGAATCGTGTATCAAAGAACACAAAAAGAATTTATGCAAATGATCAGAGTCGATTAAGTCGTGTACATTTATGTTCGTGTTATTGATTTTCGATTTATTTTCCACATATCCCCAACATATCGCACATGTTTAACTAAAGTGTCTAAACCAGGGATTGAAATTGCCTGACTATTTTCAATGCATTTTTTATTGCTTTACTACGACTTCGTAAAATAAGGAAGCAGAAGCGAAAAGCAAAGGCAAAAAGAAAGATAAGAAATTACTTGCTTGAACGCAGCCAGCCTTTCGTTTTCTACTTACGCATTCAGCAACAGCGACATTTCTCAAAAGAAAGGCGCCGCTGCGATCAATCAAGTAATTTTTCATCTCATTTTGTTTTTTACTGTTTATTTTACGAAGCAAGTCAGCAAATATTTTTATATATAGTAGCAGCAGAGTTTGGCTGTGCTTGTGCTGGATTGCTGTTTCGTTTACTATTTCTGGGCAGAGCAGCGTTCGATTTTCGACTACGATATGAAATAAAATGAGACAGAAGCATCACTTTCTTCATTTTCATTGTCCACACTTGAAACACTTAAAGACTTATTACTGGTTAAACTAAATTCTGTATATTTAGATGAAGCAATCGAAGCTTTGCCGTTGTTTGAAGAAGAGGATACCTTTTTTCGTTTGTGTATCTCCACCTTCAATCTTGGAAAATGCTCTTTTAGCTTTGCTATAAATTTGAGAAGAAGGAATTTTGTGAGCGATTTAATAGTTTTTGGTCTTCGAGTGTGATTAGTGTTTTGACAACATGAGTAAATCAGTTTGTAGTGAAATATGGACATATTGTAATTTACGCTTTGCGATGCTTAACGAGCTAGATGCAAACTTTTTAAGAATGAATATTCTCGAAAGGGAAGCAATACGACGGCTATGTGAAATCATTTGAAGTCAATGCATAGACCCGAGTATTCTAATTTGGAAAAATGCTAAAAATGATAACAGTCTGGTACCTCCATCATCTTCCCACAAAGAAAATAAATCTGACAGTAAACAAATGTCGATTCTTGAATGTTTTCGGATTGCGGTAGAGGACTTGCCATTTAATTTATTGGAATGTATTGGATGTGTAAGACTAGCACTTATGTCATTCATATAATTTAAACTCTCTTCAGTATTTTACTTAATTTATCTGCGGCGAAAGATATGGCAGAGCCAGAAAATATTTGAATTGCTGAAGTCCTTTGGAAAAATGTCATTTACTAATGACATCTGGTCTGATTCTTGTTCTGGGATTTCGCTACTGAGTTTTACTTATCATGGGGTTACAAAAGAAAAATGATAGTGCTGAAGGCAGAAGTGTTTCAATATTGCTTATAATCTTGAAGACATCTTGACGTCATGGGAAATACCTAAAGAATAAGTGAAATGAGTAGTTCGGGATGCAGGCGCAAATATTAAATGTTCATCACATCGGCTGTGCTGCACATACCATAAGATGCAAAACGTATTAAAAGAAGGACCGAAGTCTCGAGAAACTGTCATGGCTGCCATAACGAAATGCAAAAAGATGGCAACACATTTTCCTCATTCGAATGCCATGGCTGCCATAACAAAATGCAAAAAGATGGCAACACATTTTCATCATTCGAATGCTGCTCAAGACGAGCTTAACCAAACTATTCTCAAAGCGATGACAAAACAATTGATTGTAATCTTAATAATGTTTACGTCTAACATACATATAACTGGCTGTTAATGGTTTTTTGCGCTGACAAGAAAAGCTCTCACGCAAACAATTTAACATCATTTGCTGAGGAGGTGTTAATTTGTTTGTGAAAAAAATGTTAATTTGTGTGCACTGTTGTCGCTGTGTAAAATGGATAATCTTTCGATTTGTTAATTTCTCGCGGAAATTTTGGAATATAATGAAAACTATGCAAAATGAAATGTGCTAAAATCATTGAGTGATCATAGTGATCCATTTTCAATGCAGGACAAAATTTTTGAGAAAAATTATCAATTATCAAATATATTGTGCCATCAATTGCATTCGCAAATACATATAAGAAAAAATCAGGCTTGTAAACAGAATTACTCGGAGAACCCCTAAAAAACACCTGACATATTTTCATTCTCTTCTAAGTTGGCAAACCTGCATAAACTAAAGTTTACAGACTGGTAACATACAGACTGATATTAAAAACAGATTTTTTAACAGCGCAGCTTTCAAATTGTACGAGAATCGCAAAGATGACAAAAGCTTTCTTTATATGAGGTGTCAACGCCAAAACAACGAGAAAAGGTCTGTAAAACTATACAGAAGAGGCTTAATCAAATACCCCTAAAGATTATGCAATAGTGAGGTACCAGATGGAACAGCACCTTTTATATGCTATAACACATTTTGAAAGTCAAAGAGCCTTTATGTCTTTACGCATCCACAAATAATCTAATTCTCCAACTGACTTCCGAAGAGTGGATGCTCATTGAAAAATTGATCAGCTTACTAAGACCATTTGAAGAAGTAACCAAAGAATTAAGTGTGGCCAATGTTTCTGTCAGTAATTCCTTTAATCACCACAATGGAAATACTTCTTAATAACATTGATTCATCCGATGAACACGTTGGTGGGACGACAGCTGTTTTATATGGGGAACTTATTACCAAATTTTTTAGAAAATGAAATATTGTTTGTCTCACAACCTTCATTGACCCAAGATGTAAAGCCAATTTTTTTAAAAGTCCGTTGACTAAAGACCATGTTACACATCATATTTTGGTTTTGCTTGAAGACAGTCAAACAGACGCATCATCAAGTTCACTTTGTTCAAATGCAAAGCGTGTCAGATTGGATGAAACTGAAAATTCTGTAAACGATAAACGTTCATCTTTCAAGGATACAATGATTTCACTAATGGATACGAGTGACAGTGAAGGAGCATATGACATTCCGAAACCTGCTCATCTTTTAATCCGGAAAACTATTACGAAATATTTAGCGGAAAAACGCGCGGCAAGGACGTTGACCCTAAAATGGAGAAAGGTCCTATAGCGAGGCAAAAAGTAACGGCGAATCAACAATACCAGTAATAAGTTTGTGAAGAAAGCTTAAACCTAGAGAAATTCGGCGATTACTTAACGAAGAAAGATCAATAAGAAGAAGCCTGCTGGAGTATGAAGGCAAACGAACACTAGGGTTCCAATTTAAGCCACGAAGTACAAAAAGAAGGAATTACTTCTGTACTGACTCAATATGGTCTTCATGTATTCTGTATTGAGGGCTCCAGACGCACGAACAGTATTCGAGTACTGGGCGGACAAGGGAGATGAAAAGAAGCTTGGTAATGAAGGGATCATTAAATTCTTTAGACCATCTTTTAACAGATCCAAAAATACTTTAAGCTTTATTAATAGTTGAAGAAATGTGATGGTTAAAGGTCAGTTTAGGGTTAAAAATTACTCCTAGGTCACTGAAGGTGAAGACACGCGCCAATGGGTTGTTGTCGAATTGAAGTTAGATCCTCTTGCAATTTGACTTGTGAAAAGATATTAAATGAAAGGCAAAGTTTGACATCATCAGCATACATCAAAACACGGGAAAGAGCATAAACATTAATGGGCCAATATACGTGAAACGTGTATTGGCTAAACTAACAAATAACAATAATACTTTTACATTTATCGATAATTTAACATAGAAACAATTTCTTTTGATTAATTAGGTCTTTATTTCTTTAGTTCATAGGGATGTAACCTCTTCAGTCTCTTCATATGCTATTATATTTGGGTGTTCTGATAAACTGTCATTATAGCTACTGGTGTGTTTATTTATTTCGTCGCCAACAAATGGGATGTATAGATCACGGTGTAGCGTTTTATTACGGACGGATCAGTGAGCTCCAACAATTGAGCGTAGGGTTTTGTTTTGCAGTATTTGTATCTTCTTCAAGTGTCATGCCGATGCTGTGCCCAATACTTGCATGCCATAATTCCATGTGGGTTATATGATTTGTTTAAATATAAGGACTGTTTATTGAAAGATTACTTTTCATATTTAGCATCCAGTTGCGTAGCGTTTATACCCTCTTTGAGTGCGGACGTGTCTACGGAAATTGCAAAAGTTCATTCGTTCGTTTATTTATCGATTTACAGTTATCTTCTCTATTGGTGTGCTATTCGTTTTCTTTCCGTTTGTCACAGCCAAGAGTCTGATTTAATCTTGATAACAGCATATTGGATTATTTAACTCCAATCTCTGATGCCCTTCGTGAATTGGGTCATATCACCAGGGACATTAAAAATGCGGTCAGCAAAACAACAAAGATTCCAATGTCAATGTTCTTTGTCAATTTGTCAATCGTCTCTGCAGATCTATAGTAAGTGTTGAGCCTCCGAAGAAATTCGATGATCGCATTCAATGCTATCGTTGTCAGGGCTTCGGTCATACAAAACGATATTGTAGACTACGATGCAAGTGTGCAAAATGTGGGCAAGATCACTGTACAATCGAATGCACGAAGGCCAGAAATGAGTCTGCCAAATGAGCTCACTGTGAGGGGGAGCATGCTGCTTCATACAAAGGCTGCGAAGCTTACCAAAAGGCCAAACAATTGTATGGACCAAAACCAAAGATAAGCACTGTAAAACTAATCAGAGAACAACGAATTCCAAATGCAGCAGTCAATGCCAATGTTAGCTATGCCACGGCTACAAAAGGCCGTCAAATTCCCTTCCCACCCAGTAACAAGCCAGAATTGAATCAAGAGAGTCAATCAAACTTCATGATTAAATGAATGGGTGGCATCATGGAATAAATGGTCAACCAATTCACAGTCATCACGTAAATGCTCACCACCATAATCAAAAATCTATGCAAGTAAGCCTGCGCGTAGTACTATGGAATGCTAACGGTTTGTGTAAAAGCAGATCTGAGGTCGAACAATACATAAAAACCAATCGCATCGATGCCCTGTTGGTTTTGTGAAACTCACTTTAATAAAATATCGTTCTTTAAAATAAATTGATATGAGATCATATGGGCAAATCACCCAAATGGCAGAGCTCGAGGCGGTGCAGATATCCTGCTGAGAAGTGGTATGAAGTGTACAGAGCTTCATCCGATTCAGCTCACATGGGCACAATGTGCCAACATAAAAATTCTGAGTCCAACAGGAGACCTGGTATTTGCAGCAGCTTACATTCCGCCAGGTAATATGGTCACTGATGGTATGTTTCAACAGTTGCTTGACAGTCTGGGGCCCAGGTTTCTCATTGGTGGTGAATGTAATGCCGAACATCCTAGGTGGGGATCAAGAGTTAACAACCTTAAAGGTCAATCTTCACTGCCACTCGTCGGGTGAACCTACATACTGGTCTACCGATGTGAATAAACAATCAGATCTTCTTGACTTTGCTATCTCGAGAGGGATTGATCCAAGCAAAGTAAATGCATCGAATTGTCTAAATCTCTGCTCAGATCACTGTTCAGTCCTGCTGTTACTCAATGTACTTGTGACCACAAAATCCTTGCCTAGAAGAATACTACACAAAATACCAATTTTAAACAGTTTCGTTCCTGGCTTCAGCTGCGTATTAATCCCATCGTTGATCTAAACTTTGGTGAGGAAATAGACGACACTGTCGAATGGTTCACACAACAAATCCATCTAGCTGCTACTGTCGGCACTCCTCCCCAAAGACACCACACCAGTACTCCGAATAGGGACCTCCACCTTTGGTAGTATGAGGTGGCTCAAAAAGTTGCTGAGAAAAGACGCCTAAGGAGTGTATGGCACTTAACCAGAAATCCCAGGGACAAAACTGTGCTGAACAAATCAAAAAAGACCTTTCAAACACATTATTTAGACTTATTTAGATCGGTGCCTGTGTTAAACGCAGCTGGGATATGGTGTCGCTCAGATAAAGAAAAACTTTCGCATTTACTAAGCACCTGCATAATACTTTTTCACCCTTTGACGTCTGTAGCTCCGGCGAACAAGAGCAGACCATAAATTTCCTGTACTCCGCCTGTCAAATGGATCTCCAGATTTTAGCTGTGGATACTCAGGAATTAATCGAGGATATCGCAATCCTAAAAGACTCGACATCACCAGGGTACAACGGTTTAGGAGCTCCAGTCATAAAGTCACTCCCAGAAAACTGTATAGAGCTGCCCGTGGTAATCATAAACAGCTGTTTCCAGCTAGGATACTTCCCCTCCCAATGGAAATGTGCTGAATTTATCATGATTCCTAAACCAGCAAACTGGGAAAATATCTTGCTTCCTATCGTCCGATAAGCTTACTGGCAGTGTTCTCCAATAAACTTGAAAGAGTATTCATGCGCAGATTGAGAAGCAGTGTTCTTAGACGTGACACAAGCATTTGAAAGAGTGTGGCTTGCTCTATAAAATAAAGATGCAGCTGCCAACTTCATACTAGATGTTCTAAAATCTTATCTGGATAATAGAAAACTTAATGTTCGATGCGGCGATGCTGAATCCTCAATTACTGAGTCAGGGCAGGTGTTCCGCAAGGTAGTGTGCTGGGCTCCGTTTTGTACACATTATTCACCGCAGATTTGCCCATCACTGAAGACCATTCCTTTACCACAGTCACCTACGCAGACACACAGCCGTTTCTATGACTCTCGCTGGTGCTTCTAGGGTGTGGCAAGAACAGCTTGACGCTTTTGGAGTATGGCTGAACAGATGGAACATTGTAGTCAACCCTGAAAAATCGTCGCACACAACATTTACAAAAATAAGAAGAAACTGCCCTCTGGTCAAATTAAATGATATTGCAATTCCCTACGCGGAGACCTCATATCATGGCAATAAAGAACCATCTAAATGCGAAACTTCGGCAAATGTACTGGCTCATTGTACACGAGGAACAAGGTATTGCAGTATTCCTTCTATTCGAACGAGTCTTAGATTTTTTGGACCACCCGATGCACCTGCTCAGGAGTGCCATGCCTTTTCCTAAATCCAAACTGGTATTGTGGTATAACCCTCTGGACACCTATTACTGCCAACAATCTGCTTAGAAAAATTCTTTCGAATATTTTGGAGAAGGATGATAGTAATCTTGTTGGTCAATAGGATTCAAGAAGATTGTCCGGCTTTCCAGGTTTTGTAAACATCGTTATCAAGGCGCACTTCCATTTTGTTGGAAAGTGACCGGTACGTAGCATTGAATTGTATTATATATTTTCTCCAGGAACAGGATACCTTTCATGGGGAGGGCTTTTAATACTCTTCCATCGACTTTATTATAGCCTGGCGCTTTCTTATTTTTTGTGTTGTTCATTTGCTCGATAACTTTATCGGAAGGTCCATTTGTAGTGCGGCATCAATAAAAGATTTCGCATTTCTTACTTTTAAGAACGCTCACTCTTGAGTAGCTCATTTAGCTTCTTGCTTGTTCTATTTGCTTTGTCAGCAAAGTATCGTCATCAATATCTTTTCGGCATTCTGTGGAGAGCTGGTACCACTTTTAACATTTGTTGTTTTGCTCAAAGTGGACTCGGAAAATATTTGTACAGATTCTTTGAACCATTTGTCCGAAAGAAAATGTTTAAAAAGTATAGTGATAGTTTTGAGTCCGTTCAAAAGCAATTCTTGATTTTTGCACTGCGTAACTTACACTGGGATCCTAATATAAACCTTTCATCTTACCAAAGCCGTCTTAAATTAATCCGTCTCCCAACATTATTCAGTAGGCAGCATCATTTCCCCATTCTTGCTTAGTAGTATAATTTTAACGTACCTTCTCGTGTTACAGGGAATTATTCTCCTATACTTGTTGGTACATGTAAGACTACTTATTTGCAGCATGATCCTTTTCGTGTTTTATGTCAATCATACAATCTATACCATAACCTTGTATCTAATTCTATTTCTTCCGATCAGTTAAAATCTAATCTATTAACTCTCCTTAACACATAGCATTCTATTAACTGATTATATTAACTTCGCACACTTTATTTTAAATGTATCTTTATAGTGCATGATGATTAGTATAAATGGCTGATGACATTAGGTATGCAGCCGTCTAGTAGTCATTTATTTTGTATTGCATGTCTACTAACTCCAGTAGTTCAGTACCGAAGTGACTTGTGGCCGATACCCAGTCTTGTTCGGTTTTTAATGGACTACAGCTCGCGCGGGTTTTGGGGGGGAAAGTGGCGTGGGATAGAAAGTAGTTAGTTACAAAAAAAAAAAAAAAACGACAGAGGTATTCAGAGATAAGTCAAACAATTTGCAGATTGGTTTATATAGAGCATCTGCACACCGCTTTAGAACACAACATTAAAAACGTCGGTGTTTTCAACTTCGTCCAAAAAAAAACATAGGTGTGTAGAAACCGCGGCGATTTCATTTTTCGAACATTGATGATCGAACGAACTGCTGATTAAATACTGGTTTTTTAGGGCCGTCTGAAATGTATCGAATTTGTGGCGACACTTATCGTTTATTTTTCTTTGGATCCTCTTGCTATTATTTACACTCAGCCACTGATGCCAAGCAAATATTTTGACACTGCTCACTCTCTTGCACATTACTCACTCTACAAAAACCAATCAAAAACAAAAATCGTGTATAGTAAGTACCCTGCGTTAACACATTGCAAACATGCCAACTTTTACCAATGAGATTATCAAAACTCCTCATTAAACTAATCACTTTATACGATTTTTTTAAACAAAATTAAAAAACCACAGCTTCATTACCAAAGAAATATAGTTTATTTTGACATATAAATTAACTGAATTAAAGTCAAATTGGAATCTTCGAAAATGTTAAAATTTATATGCAAGCAGGTTGGCATATTCAGCATTGGTTGGTTTTGCTTATTTCGTCTATTTTACTTCAATGGAAAAATGATTTGGGTGAAATGCAAGTTTATGCCTTAAAACCACTAAAATGTTAAACTCTTTAAATACAATTTAGCGAGAAAAACAATAAACTATAGTTCTTGGTACTTTTTTTCCTTTAATAATTTAATATAAGAGAGAATTTAACCAAATCGCCTGTAAAAAAATAGGCGATTTCAAAAACATCTAAAGCGGTTTCCATCACACCGTGAAATGGAATTGGGACGGAATTGAGACGAAAGAGGTGTCTATCACATACCGGATAGAAAGTATTTCAAAGGTTTTAGCCTCTATTGACGACCAGCGATATGGAGTAAAGAGGCCTTCAAAATGTTAGTAATTAGTCATTCCATCAAATCCATAGAAGGGTTAGAAATCTTCAAGTTCATAGGGGAAAACGGGAAATAAATCTGATAACATTACATCTAAGCGGTAATATTTTTCTTTGGATCCTATTGCTATTATTTACACTCAGCCACAAATGCCAAGTAAATATTTTGACTCCTGCTCACTCAAATTCACATCCACCACTCTACAAAATCCAAGCGAAAAAAACTTACCTTCTCAACATACAAAAATCGTGTAGAGCACTCACCTTTACCACATTGCATACGTGCCAACTTCCGCCAATGAGTTTATTAAAATTGTTTATTGAACTTATCGCTTTCTACGCATTTTTCAAACATAATTAAAACATCACAGCTTCATTACCAAAAAATATAGTTTATTTTGGCATATCAATTAATTGAATTAAAGACAAATTTGTATCTTCGAAAATGTTAAAATGTATATTTATTTTATTATTTGAATGCCATTGACAAAAAAAAACCGTCAGCTTAAAACAAAAATAAATGTAACAATTAGCACTTAAACGTAAGACAAAAATATAAATTGAAGTGAACTTAAACTAAAATAAATTAATTACAAAGAAAAAAGAGAAACAAACAAAAATTGGAAACAAACATGAAAATAAATAAATAAAAGGATAATATATAAATAACATCAGTTTGACGTTTGTCCCTAAATCCAAGATTTACAAAATATTTAAACTCAAGCAAGTTTTTAGTTGAAGACCGCTTTTTCATAAAACCATGTGAACACGGAGGAATAATTGTTTTACAAAAGTGATAAAAGGTTGAAGTGAGCATTTTTTCAAACAAATGTGGGATTGCAGAAAGTTTAGCAATACCCCTGTAATTGGATATGCCAGCTTTGTTACCTTTTTATGTAGGGGAATAATAAAGGATTCCTTCCAGATAGGAGGGAAAGATGCGCTCTGAAGTGATAAATTGAA
Organism: Amiota mariae; assembly: GCA_035041805.1. Lineage (NCBI taxonomy): Eukaryota > Metazoa > Arthropoda > Insecta > Diptera > Drosophilidae > Amiota > Amiota mariae. The sequence continues at coordinate 251,595 of JAWNKV010000298.1, forward strand.
AAGTTTCAAAAGTGGCTTACACAGAGACTCAGCACAGTGCTTAAGCAGACAACTAGGTATTTTGTCTGGGCCGGGTAAGTAAGTGGATTTCAACGATTTTAAATTTGTAAGAAGACATTCCTCCCTAATTACAGGAGAAACAATGATGTTACAATGGGAAATGAGATATGGATACCGGTTTTGAATATAGGATTCAGAGGAATAAGTGGATTGAAAGAATTTTGCAAACAGATCTGCAATACCCACATCACTGTGGCCATGTTCATTAACTAGATGCAATGATGAGGGAAATAATGAAGATTTGCGCTTTGAGTTCACAAAGTTATAGAACTGCTTAAGGTCGCGTGAAAATTGCATATACATTGCAATACATTTCAGAATCTGAATCTATTTCAGAAATGTGTAATGTATAAGTTTCTGACCGATATCCACCAACCGTATAAATTTTAAGACTCTAGGACTACTAGGGTGGGTACCCCCCATACAAACCGGGATCCAAAAGAAAATTCTTATTATAAAAAACGTTTTTTGTACTATGGAACTGAACTTGGGACACCATAAGTGTCTGACCCGCATCCACCAACCTTCTAAATTCTTCAAGACCCTCGGTCTATTAGAAGGCACGTGAAGAGTATTACAACTTCTGCATAGCCAAAGTTAGTCTTTTTTAGGGTTCCGTAGCCATAGGGAGCTAACGGGACCCTATTACTAAGCTTACACTGTCCGTCCGTCTCCTGCTCTATCTCATGAACCGTAATAGGTAGAGAGTTGAAATTTTCACAGAGTGTGTAATTCACTTGTGTGTAGAACGACAATTACTAAAAATACACATTTTTGGAAGCATTGTTCTTTAATTTAACCTTTTGTTTAACATTTTTTTTTGTAGTATACGTTTAAGCTGTTAATTGTAGTATACTTTTATGCTGTTAAATATGCACATAATTTAATATTTTAAGCAAAAAATCTGATTCGATGGTGCGAAACCCTCCGTGTGGAAGTCCTTCTCACACTTAGCTGATTTTTTTTTATATTTTTTTATATATATTTTTCTTTTTTAAATAAATATGTAATATTCTAATAATTTTTTTTTAATATTCTAACAAATATTTTTTAATCTATCTACTATATACTAAGGACCGCTATTGGTCTATGTGATATTCTTTGATCGGCCAAGCTTACCTAACCTACTATATATATAAAACAAAGTTGGAAAATCTGTTTGCTTGCCTCATGCGCCCCTAATTTTGAACCGATTTAGTTAATTTTTTTTTTTTAAATGTAAATACGTAATTATTTACATATAAAGGTAATAGCATACTTATTTTTTTTGTAGGACCACCGGAAAAGAAAGGAATTAACCAAATTTAGTATTTAAGCCTTAGAGACATGTTTTCAAATCAATCAAGTAGTCTTTGTCTAACATGTCAGCTATATTATTATTATTTATTTTTGAACAAGTTAAGTTTCACATGTAGATAGGGCAACAGCAAAGCGGGTCTGGACAAAGCTAGTATTCCAATAAATATTTAATATTCTAATAAATATTTAATAATCACATAAAGGTGCTTCATGACGACACAAACCACGACGAACGAACGCACGATCAAATATGAAGCTAATAACAGTTGAACGGAAGAAGAATATTCAAAGCGTGCGTGTGTGTGTGGTGCTTAGACAACTCTTCCAGGAAAAGTTTTCTAAAGACAGAACTATCTGTAGAATATTTTTTGTATGGGTGAAGCTTTGTGTTGAACGAAGAGTTCTGTAGTTTCCATGGATGAATTAAATTGTTCAGCTTCCAAAATATTGCAAAACGGCGGATGGTTGACATAACTTTGTATTTCCTTTTCGCTATTAACGCATGTATGAAACTTTTATGAAGGAGTTGATTAGTTGAGAAGTAGAATTTATGCAGGAGCTTGATAGATGCCTCATAAAGCCTAAAGTTTATTGATGGTAATCCGGCCTGTGCCAGGATGCATTTTTTTAAGGTATTTGGACTTTCTTCAGGTTGGAGCCAGAACACCACCCGAATATCGGCAGTCCGAATTCCAATTTGGAGAGGATAAGAGCTCTAGTTATATTTACAAAGGTGTTGATATGAATTAAAGATAACTTTGAACTAAATCTAACTTGTGTAAGTGCTGTTTAAAATTAAATTTTGAGTCTAAAATAATTCCAAGTATTTTAAGTTCGTTTATATTTTCAATAGTATTATGATACGTAAGATTGCAATTTATGGTAGAGCAGCGATACTTCCTACAAATGTGCAGTAATTTGCATTTGTCCGTTAGAGTGTGGCACCCAACAAATCCCCCCAATCCTGTATGTCCGAACAAGACTGGGTATCGACCACAAGTCACTTCGGTACTGAACTACTGGAGATTAGTTGGCATGCAATACAAATTAATTGACTACAATAAGGCTACAGACCTAATGTCATCAGCCATTTATACTAATCATCATGCACTACAAAGATAAATTTAAATAAAGTGTGCGAAATTAAGTTAAATAGTTAATAGAATGCTATGTGTTAAGGAGAGTTAATAGATTAGATTTTAGCTGATCGGAAGAAATAGAATTAGATACAAGGTCATAGTATAGATTGTATGATTGACATAAAACACGAAAAGGATCATGCTGCAAACAAGTAGTCTTACATGTACCAACAAGTATAGGAGAATAATTCCTTGTAACCTGAGAAGGAACATTAAAACTAATACTACCAAGCAAGGAAGGGGAACAGATGCTGCCTACAATTAGATTGTGCAAGAATGTGACCACAAGAGTCGTTCTGCGACTGGATAATTTCAGGAGGTGGATTAGTCTAAGACGGCTTTGGTAAGATGGAAGATTTATATTAGGATCCCAGTGTAAGTAACGCAGTGCAAAAAGCAAGAATTGCTTTTGAACGGACTCAATACACTATAAAAATCACTATACTTCTTAAACTGTGGATCCCATACACACGATGCATATTCAAGTATTGGCCTAACCAAAGAAGTGAATAATAATTTGCGGGGTGTAAGGATCATTGAACTCTTTAATGTATCCTAAAACACCTCTAGCTTTACAGATGATATTAGAGATATGCGACCCAAAATGCAGCTTTGGATCCATCAACACACCCAGATCATTGAATTGTGTGACACGGTCTAGAGTGTGATCATTAATGTGGTAGCTTTTTCCAATTAAATTTTTACGGTAAAAGGACATAATTTTATGTTTGTCACAATTAAGCGAAAGATAATTTTTGGGGGATAAGGAATCAAGATCTTCTTGAAGAAACATTTGTTGGACCGGAGATAAAATAGATAAGCATAACTTAACATCATCAGTGTACATTAAGACGTTAGAGTGTTTTATGGCAGATGGCAAATCATATATAAAAATATTGAATAATAATGGGCCAAGGTGGCTACCCTGAGGGACACCAGAAGTTACACGAATAGTCTTAGATATAACTGTTTTACAAATAACTCTTTGGGTTCTGGAAGTTAGATAAAATGTAATCCAGCTAACTAACTTGGGAGGAAAACCAAAGTTATTCAGTTTATTGAGGAGTACGAAGTGACAAACACTGTCAAAAGCTTTACTAATATCTGTGTAAATGACATCCATTTGATGTTGTTGTGAAAAACTACAATTGACCAACGAAGTAAATTCTAATAAGTTGGTTGTAGTCGAATGCTTCTTGGTGAAACCGTATTGTGAAGTACTTAATAAAGGAAGAACAAAATGCTGCACCTGATCGGTGATAATATGTTTAAACAACTTTGGCAGAGTTTAGCTATCCCTCGGTAATTTGATATATTAGCTCTACAGCCCTTTTTGTGCAGTGGGATTATATAGAATTGCTTCCAAATGTTAGGTAAGACAGAGGTATTCAGAGATAAGTTAAACAATTTGCAGATTGGTCTATGCAAAGCATCAGCACATCGCTTTAGAATACAACATGCAAATTAAAAGGATTATTGGAACGAAATCCAGACAAGGTCATAGTATAGATTATGTTAAGAGAAGTCGCTTATCTAGCAGCTCTTCAATGCTCTTAAGCAAGATGATGCAGATTAGAGTAAATAAAAATAGTAAAGAATAGAATAGAATAAAGCAGCACAAAGTAAAGTACACGTAACGTAACGGATCATAATGCATTGTTTAAAGTTTGTTTATTTTTTATTGTTCTAGAAAGCTTTGTACACTTTTCTAAAGTTAGTCGTTAATAAATTGTTAATCATAACGCACCGTCGTTTTTTTTACATTCGTTAATTTCATTATTTTGCTTTAATTTAAAATGCATAAGCAACAGTTGTGTTATTCTTCTTTGCACTTTGGTCGATTTGGTGACAACAACAACTTTTTCGATTGAAGTTGCGGTTTATCATTGTTGTTGTGCGTTCGGTTCTTTTATTGCTTTACATTGCCTACAATAAAATCGAAAAGACAATGCCAAAGTCAAATAGAGGACAGAATAACGGTTTCGGGGAAACGGTAAAGACTAACCACGAATATCTTAAGGAAAAAACAAGTGGTTCTTAGGACAAATTCAATCGACTCTTGATGCGATATCAGAGAATACCCTACAGGGGTTGGATTACTCTATGACAGCTGTTAAATTACTAGAATGCGTTTGCCAGTGCTGCAATTACCTATGTTTAGCGGCACATTCACTGACTGGCCCGACTTTTGGTCATTGTTTCAGGTTATTGTTGACAAGGAGCCAACTTTGAGTAACATCGAAAAGTTTCAGCATCTGAGATCAAGCTTGGTTGGTACAGCTCTGGATGCAGTTCGGTCACTGCAAATATGCCATGAGAATTACGAAAAAGCGCTAATGTTATTAAAAAGTAGATTTGATATTAAAAGTATGCAATTTCAGGCACACATTAATCAATTGTTTGGTTTAAAATCTATGGCTGAGAACTCGACAAATGATTTACGAGAGATTGTAGACAAGAGTAGTGCACATATTCGAGCATTAAGCACTCTCACATCGAGGGATTTCTAATTCAGTTGATTGACAAGAAAACGAATTGTGCTACACAGGCAAAATGGGAAGAGGAAATGCCCATGCATGGTTTGGCAATGGCAATTTTCTTCGAGCGAGGAAGTTAGAAAAAGTGGATTTGGCCTTGGCAACAAGTACGTCAGACAGTCAGGTAAATTCTAAAAAATCTTCAAATAAAAAATCTTTCATAACCACAAATTCTAATAAGCGTTATGTGTTTATCACAAGTTGTCCATTGTTTCTAAATTTATCACCTTCCCTTCGCTTTAAAGAGATCAAAAAGCTAAAATTGTGCATTAATTGTTTGTGCAAGGGTCATTTCGTTAGGGATTGTAAATCAGGATGTTGCAAGTAATGTTCTGGCAAGCATCATTCGCTCTTGCATACAAATCAACAAGTCTCAGATAGATTCGAAAATTTGGTAACATCCGAACCTCAAAGTGCTCTTGTCATTGACACTAATCCTGCTACCTTGCACAGTAAAAGTCATTCACCGAGCCATTCATCGAAAACCTTAACTATGCTCGCCACTGCCATGGTTATGGTCAAAGGTCGAAATGGAATTTTATTTCCATGTAGAGCGTTCTTGGCTATTCGTGCGGTGCAGCAGGAAGCTATGGATGAAGCAGATGACTTTCTTCTGGGTCAAAGATAGTTGTTTGGTCACGAGCTTTTTCGTGCAAGTTTCCAATTAAAACGAAAATCAAAGACAAAGTCGCTTGTCGTTGCACACAACACATGCAGTCAAAAAAAACAACGGAATCCTGCACAATAACTGAACAAGCTGATTCTTCCTACGTCATCGATCATGCCTACGGTCCAGACCCGCTATGCTGACTATCACCCATTTATTGTGCTCGCTGCTTGCACTGCATAACCAAACATACTCCTCCCGTTGGAGAGCATGGGCCTCCAACATCATCATGTTTAGGCCATGGACACAGCTTGCGAACGGTTCTCCTTATACTTCCAGTGGCAGTCTTGATATCAGCAACTCGAATAACGCCATCTGCACCAGCAATTAGACCGACCACCCTTGCTAATGGCCATTTGAGTGGCGGCAAGTTCTCTTTCTTAACGAGAACGACATCATTCATACTAAGCCCAGGCTGAGAAATGCGCCATTTGGACCGCTGCTGAAGCAACGTGAGATACTCTTCACACCAACGTGACCAAATATTGCCCATTTAAAATGTGCTGGGTTGTCTGGGCGGGACCATGACAGGCTTTATGGTAATAAGCCTGCCTGTGGTGGTACCAGATGGTCTTGTCCAGACTGTTATAAACGACAATCATATTTTTCAGGTATGTACCGGCGGGTGCGGAACCAATTTTTAAAAATAAAAAATCTTACTTCTCAATTGCCAAATGCTTTTGAAAGTTCATCGGATCTTCTTGGGACTTATAATTTTGATCTTCCTTTGACTTTCCTTTCACCCTATCCTATGCCCAATAGTGATTCATTTTAACATCCTTCTGTGCACTCTACGTGCATGCCTACAAACTCACCTAGGATTACTAATACTTTACTTGTCCCTAATAGCACTCCTGATCTATAATTAACTCTGCGCCATCCCTTGCATTTCCTGATTCTCCACTTCATTCTTCATTGTCCTCTGCCTCGTCCCTTTCAGTGCCACCACCGGCACACAACACTACTCCTGCTTCCATGCCTACATCTAATTTAACTTGTCTTTTGTTGCTCCACGGCGACAAGTCTTCATTTTTAGGGTGGCAACTAACACAACCTGTGATGATGCAGCATCTGCCTCTTCATCTATATGCAAGCGTCGGTTTTTCGTAAAGTTAATTTTGCTCAACTAATGCAATCTTTCTCGGAACAGATTGGTCTTTCTCTTTTTTCTTTGTAATTAATTTATTTTAGTTTAAGTTCACTTCAATTTATATTTTTGTCTTACGTTTAAGTGCTAATTGTTACATTTATTTTTGTTTTAAGCTGACGGTTTTTTTTTGTCAATGGCATTCAAATAATAAAGTAAATATACATTTTAACATTTTCGAAGATACAAATTTGTCTTTAATTCAATTAATTGATATGCCAAAATAAACTATATTTTTTGGTAATGAAGCTGTGATGTTTTAATTATGTTTGAAAAATGCGTAGAAAGCGATAAGTTCAATAAACAATTTTAATAAACTCATTGGCGGAAGTTGGCACGTATGCAATGTGGTAAAGGTGAGTGCTCTACACGATTTTTGTATGTTGAGAAGGTAAGTTTTTTTCGCTTGGATTTTGTAGAGTGGTGGATGTGAATTTGAGTGAGCAGGAGTCAAAATATTTACTTGGCATTTGTGGCTGAGTGTAAATAATAGCAATAGGATCCAAAGAAAAATATTACCGCTTAGATGTAATGTTATCAGATTTATTTCCCGTTTTCCCCTATGAACTTGAAGATTTCTAACCCTTCTATGGATTTGATGGAATGACTAATTACTACAATTTTAAGGCCTCTTTACTCCATATCGCTGGTCGTCAATAGAGGCTAAAACCTTTGAAATACTTTCTATCCGGTATGTGATAGACACCTCTTTCGTCTCAATTCCGTCCCAATTCCATTTCACGGTGTGATGGAAACCGCTTTAGATGTTTTTGAAATCGCCTATTTTTTTACAGGCGATTTGGTTAAATTCTCTCTTATATTAAATTATTAAAGGAAAAAAAGTACCAAGAACTATAGTTTATTGTTTTTCTCGCTAAATTGTATTTAAAGAGTTTAACATTTTAGTGGTTTTAAGGCATAAACTTGCATTTCACCCAAATCATTTTTCCATTGAAGTAAAATAGACGAAATAAGCAAAACCAACCAATGCTGAATATGCCAACCTGCTTGCATATAAATTTTAACATTTTCGAAGATTCCAATTTGACTTTAATTCAGTTAATTTATATGTCAAAATAAACTATATTTCTTTGGTAATGAAGCTGTGGTTTTTTAATTTTGTTTAAAAAAATCGTATAAAGTGATTAGTTTAATGAGGAGTTTTGATAATCTCATTGGTAAAAGTTGGCATGTTTGCAATGTGTTAACGCAGGGTACTTACTATACACGATTTTTGTTTTTGATTGGTTTTTGTAGAGTGAGTAATGTGCAAGAGAGTGAGCAGTGTCAAAATATTTGCTTGGCATCAGTGGCTGAGTGTAAATAATAGCAAGAGGATCCAAAGAAAAATAAACGATAAGTGTCGCCACAAATTCGATACATTTCAGACGGCCCTAAAAAACCAGTATTTAATCAGCAGTTCGTTCGATCATCAATGTTCGAAAAATGAAATCGCCGCGGTTTCTACACACCTATGTTTTTTTTTGGACGAAGTTGAAAACACCGACGTTTTTAATGTTGTGTTCTAAAGCGGTGTGCAGATGCTCTATATAAACCAATCTGCAAATTGTTTGACTTATCTCTGAATACCTCTGTCGTTTTTTTTTTTTTTTTTTGTAACTAACTACTTTCTATCCCACGCCACTTTCCCCCCCAAAACCCGCGCGAGCTGTAGTCCATTAAAAACCGAACAAGACTGGGTATCGGCCACAAGTCACTTCGGTACTGAACTACTGGAGTTAGTAGACATGCAATACAAAATAAATGACTACTAGACGGCTGCATACCTAATGTCATCAGCCATTTATACTAATCATCATGCACTATAAAGATACATTTAAAATAAAGTGTGCGAAGTTAATATAATCAGTTAATAGAATGCTATGTGTTAAGGAGAGTCAATAGATTAGATTTTAACTGATCGGAAGAAATAGAATTAGATACAAGGTTATGGTATAGATTGTATGATTGACATAAAACACGAAAAGGATCATGCTGCAAATAAGTAGTCTTACATGTACCAACAAGTATAGGAGAATAATTCCCTGTAACACGAGAAGGTACATTAAAATTATACTACTAAGCAAGAATGGAGAAATGATGCTGCCTACTGAATAATGTTGGGAGACGGATTAATTTAAGACGGCTTTGGTAAGATGAAAGGTTTATATTAGGATCCCAGTGTCAGTTACGCAGTGCAAAAATCAAGAATTGCTTTTGAACGGACTCAAAACTATCACTATACTTTTTAAACATTTTCTTTCGGACAAATGGTTCAAAGAATCTGTACAAATATTTTCCGAGTCCACTTTGAGCAAAACAACAAATGTTATAAGTGGTACCAGCTCTCCACAGAATGCCGAAAAGATATTGATGACGATACTTTGCTGACAAAGCAAATAGAACAAGCAAGAAGCTAAATGAGCTACTCAAGAGTGAGCGTTCTTAAAAGTAAGAAATGCGAAATCTTTTATTGATGCCGCACTACAAATGGACCTTCCGATAAAGTTATCGAGCAAATGAACAACACAAAAAATAAGAAAGCGCCAGGCTATAATAAAGTCGATGGAAGAGTATTAAAAGCCCTCCCCATGAAAGGTATCCTGTTCCTGGAGAAAATATGTAATACAATTCAATGCTACGTACCGGTCACTTTCCAACAAAATGGAAGTGCGCCTTGATAACGATGTTTACAAAACCTGGAAAGCCGGACAATCTTCTTGACTCCTATTGACCAACAAGATTACTATCATCCTTCTCCAAAATATTCGAAAGAATTTTTCTAAGCAGATTGTTGGCAGTAATAGGTGTCCAGAGGGTTATACCGCAACACCAGTTTGAATTTAGGAAAAGGCATGGCACTCCTGAGCAGGTGCATCGGGTGGTCCAAAAAATCTAAGACTCGTTCGAATAGAAGGAATACTGCAATACCTTGTTCCTCGATGTGCAACATGCTTTCGACAGGGTGTGGCATGATGGGATGCTGTTCAAATTGAAAGCACTGATGATACTGCAGTACTAGCTACTTCCCAATGAAGCAACCGGTCACATCCAGGAGTATTTAAATCTCATAGAGGTTTGGTCAAAGAGATGGAATATTCTCATCAACCAGGAGAAATGTGCAAACGTCAAACATGCACTGCTACCTGGGAGTACATTTGGACTCCGCATTCGAAAAAATCTCACCAAATGTGCTGCGAAGATTAAAAAGCACCGTTGGATGCAAAATATTTTTATTTTTTTTTCCTTTCTTCATTTACCATCAATCCAATATTGGGACAATCATTAAATTACTTGATTTACCTTAATATTTGTAGAAAATATACATATATACAATGCATTTTTATATGATGGTTTGAAACATGTTAAAGGGGAAAGAGGAAGGATTGTGGGTTACGGAAAGAGTAACATAAATTTGAGTTTATTAGCCTGCGTCTCTGAATGGAAGGTCTAACAGGTGATATCGTTTTAGTCTTTTTTGTTGAACTGTTATCGAGTAGGTTTATTGCCAGGTTATTTGGATGATCAGATAGTCTTTTGATGTACCACTGACTAAATCGATTAATTTCTGCTGATACCCATGGATATTTGAGTTCTTCATGAATTTGCTGATTGCTAGTTAACAAATGAGTACCAGTTTCCATTCTCAAGCCAAGTATGGCCTTATATAGTAGTAGCTTATTCCTCATTTTGAGTTTGGAGTGGTGTACAATGAGCCAGTACATTTGCCGAAGTTTCGCATTTAGATGGTTCTTTATTGCCATGATATGAGGTCTCCGCGTAGGGAATTGCAATATTATTTAATTTGACCAGAGGGCAGTTTCTTCTTATTTTTGTAAATGTTGTGTGCGACGATTTTTCAGGGTTGACTACAATGTTCCATCTGTTCAGCCATACTCCAAAAGCGTCAAGCTGTTCTTGCCACACCCTAGGAGCACCAGCGAGAGTCATAGAAACGGCTGTGTGTCTGCGTAGGTGACTGTGGTAAAGGAATGGTCTTCAGTGATGGGCAAATCTGCGGTGAATAATGTGTACAAAACGGAGCCCAGCACACTACCTTGCGGAACACCTGCCCTGACTCAGTAATTGAGGATTCAGCATCGCCGCATCGAACATTAAGTTTTCTATTATCCAGATAAGATTTTAGAACATCTAGTATGAAGTTGGCAGCTGCATCTTTATTTTATAGAGCAAGCCACACTCTTTCAAATGCTTGTGTCACGTCTAAGAACACTGCTTCTCAATCTGCGCATGAATACTCTTTCAAGTTTATTGGAGAACACTGCCAGTAAGCTTATCGGACGATAGGAAGCAAGATATTTTCCCAGTTTGCTGGTTTAGGAATCATGATAAATTCAGCACATTTCCATTGGGAGGGGAAGTATCCTAGCTGGAAACAGCTGTTTATGATTACCACGGGCAGCTCTATACAGTTTTCTGGGAGTGACTTTATGACTGGAGCTCCTAAACCGTTGTACCCTGGTGATGTCGAGTCTTTTAGGATTGCGATATCCTCGATTAATTCCTGAGTATCCACAGCTAAAATCTGGAGATCCATTTGACAGGCGGAGTACAGGAAATTTATGGTCTGCTCTTGTTCGCCGGAGCTACAGACGTCAAAGGGTGAAAAAGTATTATGCAGGTGCTTAGTAAATGCGAAAGTTTTTCTTTATCTGAGCGACACCATATCCCAGCTGCGTTTAACACAGGCACCGATCTAAATAAGTCTAAATAATGTGTTTGAAAGGTCTTTTTTGATTTGTTCAGCACAGTTTTGTCCCTGGGATTTCTGGTTAAGTGCCATACACTCCTTAGGCGTCTTTTCTCAGCAACTTTTTGAGCCACCTCATACTACCAAAGGTGGAGGTCCCTATTCGGAGTACTGGTGTGGTGTCTTTGGGGAGGAGTGCCGACAGTAGCAGCTAGATGGACTTGTTGTGTGAACCATTCGACAGTGTCGTCTATTTCCTCACCAAAGTTTAGATCAACGATGGGATTAATACGCAGCTGAAGCCAGGAACGAAACTGTTTAAAATTGGTATTTTGTGTAGTATTCTTCTAGGCAAGGATTTTGTGGTCACAAGTACATTGAGTAACAGCAGGACTGAACAGTGATCTGAGCAGAGATTTAGACAATTCGATGCATTTACTTTGCTTGGATCAATCCCTCTCGAGATAGCAAAGTCAAGAAGATCTGATTGTTTATTCACATCGGTAGACCAGTATGTAGGTTCACCCGACGAGTGGCAGTGAAGATTGACCTTTAAGGTTGTTAACTCTTGATCCCCACCTAGGATGTTCGGCATTACATTCACCACCAATGAGAAACCTGGGCCCCAGACTGTCAAGCAACTGTTGAAACATACCATCAGTGACCATATTACCTGGCGGAATGTAAGCTGCTGCAAATACCAGGTCTCCTGTTGGACTCAGAATTTTTATGTTGGCACATTGTGCCCATGTGAGCTGAATCGGATGAAGCTCTGTACACTTCATACCACTTCTCAGCAGGATATCTGCACCGCCTCGAGCTCTGCCATTTGGGTGATTTGCCCATATGATCTCATATCAATTTATTTTAAAGAACGATATTTTATTAAAGTGAGTTTCACAAAACCAACAGGGCATCGATGCGATTGGTTTTTATGTATTGTTCGACCTCAGATCTGCTTTTACACAAACCGTTAGCATTCCATAGTACTACGCGCAGGCTTACTTGCATAGATTTTTGATTATGGTGGTGAGCATTTACGTGATGACTGTGAATTGGTTGACCATTTATTCCATGATGTCACCCATTCATTTAATCATGAAGTTTGATTGACTCTCTTGATTCAATTCTGGCTTGTTACTGGGTGGGAAGGGAATTTGACGGCCTTTTGTAGCCGTGGCATAGCTAACATTGGCATTGACTGCTGCATTTGGAATTCGTTGTTCTCTGATTAGTTTTACAGTGCTTATCTTTGGTTTTGGTCCATACAATTGTTTGGCCTTTTGGTAAGCTTCGCAGCCTTTGTATGAAGCAGCATGCTCCCCCTCACAGTGAGCTCATTTGGCAGACTCATTTCTGGCCTTCGTGCATTCGATTGTACAGTGATCTTGCCCACATTTTGCACACTTGCATCGTAGTCTACAATATCGTTTTGTATGACCGAAGCCCTGACAACGATAGCATTGAATGCGATCATCGAATTTCTTCGGAGGCTCAACACTTACTATAGATCTGCAGAGACGATTGACAAATTGACAAAGAACATTGACATTGGAATCTTTGTTGTTTTGCTGACCGCATTTTTAATGTCCCTGGTGATATGACCCAATTCACGAAGGGCATCAGAGATTGGAGTTAAATAATCCAATATGCTGTTATCAAGATTAAATCAGACTCTTGGCTGTGACAAACGGAAAGAAAACGAATAGCACACCAATAGAGAAGATAACTGTAAATCGATAAATAAACGAACGAATGAACTTTTGCAATTTCCGTAGACACGTCCGCACTCAAAGAGGGTATAAACGCTACGCAACTGGATGCTAAATATGAAAAGTAATCTTTCAATAAACAGTCCTTATATTTAAACAAATCATATAACCCACATGGAATTATGGCATGCAAGTATGGGGCACAGCATCGGCATGACACTTGAAGAAGATACAAATACTGCAAAACAAAACCCTACGCTCAATTGTTGGAGCTCACTGATCCGTCCGTAATAAAACGCTACACCGTGATCTATACATCCCATTTGTTGGCGACGAAATAAATAAACACACCAGTAGCTATAATGACAGTTTATCGGAACACCCAAATATAATTTGTAATATATTATGTAATGTAATAGTGGCTTTACAGTGGCTCGAATCACGAAGATTCGGTTTTGTGGTTTACAGTGGTATTTTAATATCACGAACAACTGTTGTTTGTTTTGATTATACATACAAATGGAGCGTTGTGGCTAATTGTGATAATTAAAATTGAAATTGTGTGAAAAAGACATGATTAAGAACAATTCGCAGTGTATGCAAATAATTCTTGCAGCTTCCTTTTTCATTCCTGCTACTTATTTTATTAATATTTGAAAAAAAAAATTACAATTTGAAATTTTCTTCAAATTGCTTATGCCATGATCAGCTGTTTTATGTGGGGCGCGCAAAAAAAACGAAGAAGAAGACACATGACAATCACAAAAAACGACGAAATTGTGAAAATGCTGCCAACCTACATGGAAGAATTGCCCAGCCCTGTTAAGACTGACCATTCAAAAAAACCGAATCTTTGCGAATCTATTTGAGATTAGAATCTCACAATCGAATCTCACTACAACAACAACCCCTAATTTTTGTCATTTTCCCTGTTGTTGTTGTCAAATGAGACTCGAATCATTGTCGCATCTTCATAGATTCGAATCTTCGCTCACTGTAAAGCCACTATAAACAAACAAAAACATATTCTTATCTTAAACTTTTATCAGTATTTCTTTACATTAATCCACTCTTATTTTGACCTTAAAATAATCATCGTCTTTTATAAACTAAAAATATTAATGAACGAACAAAAATACATTTCTCTCGGACTACTAATACTTTACTTGTCCCTAATACCACTCCTAATCTACAATTACCATTGCCCTCTGCGCCAACCCTTGCATTTCCTGATTCTCCACTTCATTCTTCTTTGTCCTCTGCCTCATCGCTCTCAGTGCCACCACCGGCACACAACACTATTCCTGCTTCAATGCCTACATCTAATTTAACTTATGCAAATTCACTTGTAGCTTCTAAATCCCCTCCTGTTCTATCTTTTGTTGCTCCACGGCGAAAAGTCTTCATTTCTAGGGTGTTACAACCTGTGATGATGTTGTTTCTTATTATATATAGAAGCCAAGTTAGAGGTAGAGGTGATTGTTCAGGTATTTAATTTTTCTAACCCACGTGATATTGCGTCTTTTAAATTAAGTGTCCCCGACAAAAATTTTAATATTGTTTGTGATGCAAATTTTTGGCCTGAGCACGCCGTTGTTCATGAATTTAAACCTCGGAGTAAATATCTTCGTCTGTTAGTGTGGCCTCTACTAGTTCTTCTTCACCATCGAATACAATTTCAAATAACTAATTTTCATATAGGACAGATCACCGTAATCGCCGTGGTGGTGGTGTACTCATCGCTGTTATATCACACTTACGATCGGAATTAATAGATCTGAATTTTCCAGCTAACATTGAGTTTATTTGTGTGTACTTATTTTTACCACATGAATCTATCTTAATATCATGTTCTTATATTCCGCCTAATTCCATTTTGAAAATTTATTTGAGTCATGCCAGTGCTATTAATTCAGTTAATAACATTCTTCGAGACCGTGACTCTTTTATCGTGCTAGGCGATTTTAATCTTCCATTGATTTCTTGGTCCTTTTCCAGTACATCGAATTATCTACTTCCTTCAGCACATCATGATTTCTTGTGCAGCATGTTTGACCACTCTTTGTTTCAAATGAACTCTGTAGTAAATTTTTTGAATAGATCACTTGATCTAGTGTTTAGTAACGATTTCGCTGATATTTCTGTGTCTAGATCCCAACCATTATGTCTTCCTGAGGATACTTATCATCCAACATCATCCTGTCTGTAACCTGTCCAGCATCTGCCTCTACATCTATATGCAAGCGTCGGTTTTGTTTTCGTAAATTTAACTTTGCTCAACTATATGCAATCTTTCTCGGAACATTTGGTCTTTCTTATTTAATTGCAGCGATATGTCTACTGCTATTAATTTTTTTTATGCAACGATATACAATACTTTCGTTGCCAATGTCCCCTATATAGTTAATTCGATAGTATCTTATAAACCACCTTGGTTTACTAGAAGAATTTCTAACTTTAAGAACGTTACGTCGAGGTTACATAAAAAATTTAAGAGAACAACTGGCTCTTCTATTGATTTTGCTAACTTTTGTGTAGCACGGGCTTTCCCTAAATAACAGCTGTTATAATAACTACCCTCAGCAGTTTTATAACTTTGTTAACTCAAAGCGCATGACTTACTCATTTCCCTCATCGTTGTATCTAGCTGATGAACAAGCCCACAAA